>JABUQX010013905.1:20000-58833 GCA_015478945.1 Trachelipus rathkii
TGGGAAGGGTGGGGGTTTGTTATAACCTTTTTGGGGGGTTGACTGCAAACGAAAGGGCGAACCTGCATGTAAAATGGAAATTTTCAAATACCACTGAATGTACTTAACATTGAAAATTACCATGTTTTTTTTCCTCTAAAACTGCTAAATATTTTCTTTTATTCTTGGTCATGCTTTATGGTATTGCTGTAAGTTTAATGAGACATAAGTGAATACAACTCTACCTCCAACTCTGGGTTTTATTATTATGGCTTCCCCCAAAACCTTTGTTTTTTATCTTCACACCGAATGAATCTTGAAGTCAAATCCAGGGATGCGAAATCGACTCAAAGATAATCCCACTATTATTCCCGTTTCAATTATATATAGAATTATATTATTAATTGGATAATGCGTCTCCGATTCCATTGGATAATGCTGCTCCCCGGTCCCAATTCCACCGGATCATGTAACTCCGATCTTGGTTCTGATTCTACTGTCCTGGATTAAACATTTGGATATAATGTTGAATTAAATCATCAATAATTATGAAGTAAATTGGATAAATCTATTTAGCTGGCCTAACATATCACAAGACATAAAAGAGTATGTTAGAAGTTGCCTTATTTGTCAGAAAATATCGCCTTATAAAAATATTAAAGCCCCTCTCCAAACTTATAAATCCGCCACTTCCCCAGGAACTTGGTTAGGAATTGACATTATGGGTCCTTTACCCACCACAAATGATGGAAATAAATATATTTTCTCCATCATTGACCATTTCTCCCGTTTTCTTCAAACCTATCCTATTCCCAATATAACTAAAGAAACTATAGTAAATTGTCTTATTGATTATATAACAAGATTTTCAGCACCTCTCCACATTACAGTTGATAATGGTACACAATTTCGCTCCAAACTCTTTAAAGATACTTGTGAACTTTATAAATGTAAACTCCACTACACAACTACTTTCCACGCCCAATCTAATCCATACATTGAAAGAAGCAATAGGAGTATTAAGAATGCCTTAGCTTCAGCTTTAGAAAATAATACTTTATATCATTGGGAAAATTATCTATCTTTTGTTACCCTTGCTCTTAATACATCCCTGCATTCTGGAATCCAAGAAATTCCATTTTTCCTCTTTTTTGGGCGAGATGCCACTTTACCCCTTTCAGACATAATAAATACAGCTAAAATATACGATTATGAAAATAGCAACTATAATCACAATCTAATTACTAAAATGAATAATGCTTACAAGAGAACTCTTTTAAATCATAAGGAATCCCAATCTAAACAAAGAAAGTACTATAAATCCCAAAATTACAAAGATTTTGAAATAGGAGATCTAGTTATGCTAAGAAACAATTATAGAGTTGGTAAGGGAAGTAAACTGAAATTTAGATGGATGGGACCTTATCGTATAATTGATAAAATTTCACCTGTAAATTATATTATAAAACCTATTTATGATAACACAAAGAGAAATGAAAGTGTCCATGTCAATAGAATTAAGGAATATAATGTTCCCTATTTAAATTATGACCCAAATCCTTACAACGATGATGAGTTTGCCAATAATCCTATCGAACATGAGAATATAGAGACAGATTCTGACTCAGATTCAGAAATTAATTTTATTCCATATGGTCATCGTAATAATAATAATAATGGTGATAATGATAATAATGATAATGATGATAATAATAATAATAGTGATAATGATGATAATGATAATGATAACGATAATGATAATAATGATAATAGTGATAATATTGATGATAATAGTGAAAATGAAAATAATAGTGGAAATAGTAGATATAATTTAAGATCAAGAGGAAAGGTTCCAGATACAGATAGAGTTCAAAAACGGCCAATAGAGTATAAAGCTTTAACTATTATTAGCATAATAGTTGTTTTCATGATCCTTAGAATGTTTTAGATTTCTGTAAGAATAGATAATTAGTAAGGAAAGATTAGTCTAAGTAATGGTAGAATTAAAGTAAAGATTTAAATAGTAGATGATATAATTGATGTTTGATGATAGAATTGATGTTTATGTTGCAACAATGTGAGTAATAGGAGCCAACCAGTGCTGCCTTTTTTGGTTATGTCTTGCGGTGACATTGTGATATGTCAACCTTCCTTACCGATTTAGTTCAAAATAGAGAGTTTTCTTAGGAAATGCTATTGTAAGGCCGCTGAAATAGAACTAGGATGATAAATGAGCTCTTTATGCATCCTACTTCGGGACATGGTTTTGATAAAGATATTTATAGTTTTGATAAAGTTGTTAATGGTTTTGATAAAGATATTTATAGTTTTGATAAAGTTATTAATGGTTTAATAAAGATATTTTAATGTTGATAAGTTGAAATTTAAGAAAGTTATATTGCCGTTACTAATTATCTATATTTTTGGGAATTTAAAATTTCATTTATCACTGTAAAATCATCACTAAAATTAATAATGAAAGTCAAATAAAGCCCATAGGCTATTTATAAGGAATATCGAGTAAGAAAATTCATGGCCCGTAAATTTAAAGTTTAATGACTAATCTTTTTCATTTTCTTTAATTTTATTAAATAATAGAGGGAGTAATGTAAAATTTTGATTATTATTATAAAATCTTAAACAAAATAAAATAGATTAGTTTACCTTTTAAAAAGGATTCTGCTTACGTGCTTTAGTTAAATGACTCATTTACCAACAAAAGACGGTTGGAAAAGGTATTTGCAGATATTATTTCAGGAAGACATTATTTTTATATAATGTAATTTATTTTTCTCTATTTTTTGATACATATTTCATTTCATAAATCATCGTAAAACAAAAGTTATGGTTTATTGAAGGCTTGAAATTTGCTCGGAAATTGCCATTCCATTTATAAAAGTTATATCTTTTATTACGATTTTCTCTGATGCAGACTAAAATATTTATGGACAACTAAAGTAATTTAATTATCATTTTATTGTCTTTTTGTAAGCTTTATTGAGTTTATTTTATTAAATCAGTATTATTTTTATATTTATTATTTAATATTATATAATGTAAAATCATTATTTGTTTACTAAATTGCTTAATAACGTTTAGATTTGTTATTTTAACTTTTTGAGCTCCTCATTGATATATTTTGAAAGACCTATTAAGTTGTGACCAAAGCTTCCATTCTAAGTTTGAGTCGTCGTAAATTTTTAAGAGTTAGTTAATAGATTTATGTTTTTTTTTATGATTCCTAGCTTAATCAAATAATTTATTTACAGTTAAGTGTGTTATGAAATAACATTTACGAATAACATTAGTTTCTTCCATAAATAGCTTTAATATTCTTATTATTGTTATTTATTTCGGTTGGCATTTCTAGAGTACATGACTGTAGCCATCTTGGTTTATTTTGTTAAGGATAAAATTACTTTTAAGAATGCTTTAAGTTTATTATAAATAAATAAGCCAAAGGATTTACTAAATTTGATATAATTTGATGTATCTAGTTATTTTATTAATTTTAAATATTCTTAGGTAAAGTAATTGCATATAATATATTTTTTATAAGGTTAATAATATTTTTGTATATATTTAGTCCTATCTAGTTATAATGGGAGATTAGAGAATATTTAGTTACCCTTTATTTTTAAGTAAGTATAGCTAATTTTGATATAAGTTAGTTTATCATTTTATTTATATTGTATAAACTTAGTTTAGTTGTAGTACATTATTGTTTAAGACTAGAGCGTTGAAACTTTATTTCGGAATAACTTAGGCACCGAAAAACTACTCAACAGGAAGAAAAGGAGTTGATCTTCTTACTCTGCCTCTGCTAGCAACTGTAGTCTAAACTACTTTAGAAAGGTCTAACTTTTCAGCTGGCGTCTAACTTGGTTGGTACCGAGTTGACAACCCAATCTTTGGTTGGTACCGAAGTTTGGTTCCCTTTGAGACGGTTGGTACCGTCGCACTGGCGCTTTAATTTAGCTATTGCCCTGCCCGCTTATACTTTGGTTGGTACCGAGTTAGCCACCCCGTCAATCTTGGTTGGTACCGAGTTTGACAACCCAATCTTTTGGTGGTACCGAAGGTTTTGGTTCCCTCTGAGACGTGGGTTAACCGTCGCCTAGCTTTTAATTAGCTATTCCCCTATCAAACTTGGTTCGGTACCGAGGAGGACAACCCAATCTTTGGTTGGTACCGAAGGTTGGTTCCCTTTGAGACGGTTGGTACCGTCGCTTAGTCTAACGACTACTCCCACCTGTCCGGTTGGTACCAGACAGGATAGTAGTTACTGGTTGGTACCGGTACTGCTCCCTTTATCCCGGTGGTTGGTACCGCCCCAAGTTTGTAGTCAAACTTGCCCCCTTTTATGTATTGTTTTTTTTATCCCATCTATGTAAATATTGAACCTATGAACGCTTACTCCGAAGTTGTGTTACGCTACCATTTTTGTATTAAATATATTTATTATTAAAGTTGTCTCTTTTATCCTGCCACCTTTAGTGTATCTTAAAAGTTAAAATCTTACATTGGTTAGCAGCGGTGTTGACATATTTACGTTAGTAGTTAATCTTAAAGTAAATAGTTATCTTTAAACAGGTGGCAGGTAATTTTTTTTTAATATTTAGCATTTCTTTAATAGTAATAATGGCAACCGAAGAAAATAACAGTAATTTACAGTTTTCTAATATATTAGGTAGAATTAAACCATTCAATGGTAAGACAAGCTTCAAAAGCTTTATTAATCAATTTAATACGAGATCAAACTTAGAAAATTGGAATGACGATAGTAAGGTCAATTTACTTAAATGTTTATGTATTGATTCTGCTCAAACTTACTTAAATTCAAATCCAGAAATTGATGATTTAAGCTTTAGTGAATTAGTTTCTTTCTTAGAAAAAAGATTTAAGAATATAATTTCAAAGCAGGAAGCATATAACCAGTTTACTAATATTAAACAAGGATATTTAAATGTTAGGGAGTATGCAAATAAGATCGACGAGATTAGTGAGAATGTGATGGACATTCTCACTGAATTTAATGACACCGAAAGTAGAGACCAGTTCCTAATATCAATTTTCATTAACGGACTAAATTATGAAATTAAAAAGCTAATAGGAATACAAGAATTTAGTTCGTATAATAGTTGTGTACAAGGAGCATTAAAGGCTGAGAAAATAGTTCCCAATAAACGAATGATAAATAACGTAAATAATCAGAATACACAAATTAATAGATTTCCCAATAATCAGCATGTACCAAATAATAGATTCCCTAATAATCAGCACACTTCATTTAATAGATTTCCCATTAATCAATATGCACCAAATGTTAGACATCCTTATTCACCAATAATATGTTATCACTGTAATGAACAAGGTCATATAAGAATAAATTGTCCAAAATTACACCAGAGACACACAAATCCCCCTAATCATCCAAAAAACTAATAGACCGATCCATTTCAGACAACGTTGACAGTCCTATTATAGAAATCGACGTTAATTCCATCAAACACTTAGCTTTTTTTGACTCTGGATCTTCAATCTCCATTTTGTCACGTGACACTTATTCTAAATTATTTGAAATGGATCCTAATTGTAAACATATTAACAGGTCTAATATAAAAGTTACGAGCGTGTCTGGAGAAAATTTAAAGGTAATAGGAAAGGTTCCTCTTTATTTAAAAATTGGTAAAGTTAAATTAATACATGAGATACATATTTTAGAAACAACACAATTTCCTGGTGATATATTAATAGGAAGAGATGTATTGAAAAGGCTAGGAAAGGTCTCATTCGATTTAAATAAAGAATTTATTTATATAAATAAACATAAAACCCCTATCATTTATTTAAATAATCAATATTCCCATTGTTATAATGTTTCAAAGCAAAAAACCCCCTTTGATAAAGTAATAATGGAGAAAAAAATTATATTACCCCCTAGATCTTTTATTAAAACTTATGGTAAAGTAGACGAATTTTGGAAAAATAAAAACATAATCATTGAACCCAATTGCAGACTAGAAGGAATAAAGATAGGAAATACTTTAGCTTGTGTTAATGATGAGTTACAAACACCATTCACTGTAGCGAAATCACAACTGTTAATATATTAACTAAGAAAGAATGTTATAATTATATATCCGGTAGAAGAGCATGAAATTAATGTACCAGAATAGATAAATAAAGAAAATATTGACTTAGCAGATATAAATTTAGATAACTTACAAACAAGCGAACAGTTAAAGGTTATGGAGATATTAAATAAACATAAGGAGGCATTTGCTCAAACTTCAGATGACATAGGTCTATGCAAGCTGATAAAACATAAAATAGATACCGGAAATAGTAAACCTATACATACACCACAATATAGATTACCTCAAGTAACTAAAGGAATCATGCAAGAACACATTAATAAGATGTTAGAGCTAGAGATTGATAGAAAATCAAAATAGCCATGTGTAGTCCAGTATATTAATAAGAATCTGATGGTAACAAATAGATGTGTTGCGACGCTCCTCGTTCTTAAATGCATAACCGAAACAGAAGTCGATGGCTATGCAAGAATAGATAATCTTAAACATCCTCAATGGATTAAGTACTTTACAGTTCTTGAAAGCTAAGGGCTTTAACCACAGATAGAAGATAGAACCAGACTTAAACATTAACTAGTTTCATGAGTGGAATAGGTCCTACAATACCAGAATCTGCACGGTCTTAGTACCCTCCACTTCCACTCGGTGTCGCCACCTTATTATTCTTTTTTCCGCGTTCTAGGGAAATTCTGATATACAATGGCGGCATGACTTAATTTATATAGCTCTTCATGTGAACAAACATCAAGACATTAGAAGAAATACTCGATGATATAAAAATTCTGATGAAACGTTCTTTAAAAAAGTCGAGTCGCACAAATCAGTTAAATAGGACACATTAGTATCAGAAAGGAATTCAAAAGTATCCATTAAAGTCATAGGAATATAGATTCCGAAAACCTATGAACGTAAAGGTTACAAGTTAGGGCTTATATTTAGACGCTTATACAAAACTTTTGAGGTATGCGCCCCATTAACCAATTTAACCAAAAAATATTCCAAATTATGGACAGAACTGGAAGATAAAGACGTTTAATAAATTAAAGAATTACTCACTTCGGCTCCCATTTTAATCTGTTCAAATTAGATTCACGAGCTTCATACAGTGCTTCCGGAACTGGCTTTGTTCAGTGTAGACTCAAGAATGGAAGAATAGACAGACCAATGCAATTTTCTAGAAACCTTTCCTCAGAACAGTCTAACCACCACGAAAGAGAATTCTTTGGCCTAGTTAATCTATACAAACAATTACTTACTTTACGGTCATTAAATTACAGCTGTTGTAACCATCAGCACTTAGGAACTTATTTAAATTTACCGTAACCAGAATAGCTAGATGGGCTTCCTCCTATTAGAGTTAATTTCATATAAAGTTCAGGCCGGAAATGATCATGTAATTCCTGATGCTATAAGAGAATGTCCAGTATTATAATGTAATTACCCCTTTCTACCATGCACAGAATATTAACTCTGAGGATATCAGAAAAGAACAGCAAGACCCTACTTTGAGAAAGAGTAAAACATTTCGAAGGAAAAATACCCATAGAAAGAGTTTCCTGATATTAGATTGACCTAAATTTGCGTATGATAAAATATTGTTTATCAATTACATACAAAGCAAGAAACATAATATTATAGACCCTATTAATGGAAGTGTCATAATTTCCCCATTGCTTTAATTGAACCCGCTCCCCTGCCTGTATACATTAGCCACGATTCTTCATTCTAAATTTTTCATTCTGGTTCATTAAAAACATTGAATAGACGCTGAAAACTATTTTCTCTGCAACAATTATGTTACAAAACCAGATATCTTGCCGATTTATGGTGTTCGAAAGCGTTTGCCTTTACTCGTCTTTTGTTCAAAGTATGATACCTTCGCCTATTGCCATTATTTATATATTTTAAAGGCACCTTTCCTCTTTCCTAGCACTCTTGTAATATTGATCCCTCGCGCAATTCTTGTCCCTCTTTAAACTTGGTACTATCGTGGCTGATTGTGTAGCAATTTGACTTGCTATGGGTCTTTACCACCACAAACTGATGTAAATAACATATTAATTCTTTTCTCTACCGCTTCCATTTCTTAGTCATAGGTACCGCATTCGTCCTCCTCTCTGATCTTTCGTTGTGTCAAACTCGCCGTCCGATGTCCCAAATACTTAAAGAACGATGTTAGTTAAGTCATAGTGTCGTTCTCTGGGATACATATTTTATCTTTTAACTATAGCAATGGATTTAATTGTCAGCACCTCCACAATGTGACCTGTTGTATGATTTAAGTTGTACAAATGATTCACTCCTCTAATACTGACTATTAATGTAAATATCGTCGTGAACTGAATTTAGCTTGCGATTTACTCCTTCTGCACCTACTACTTGTCCTTTAATGGCCCATACTCTTATCATATGCATTTCTAATGAAAGAAATGCTGAACTCAAGAAAGAGGAGGTGCCTAGTCTTTTGTTTCAGCTCTTGGAACATAAGTAATATTAGATCTATATCATTGGGGAAAAATTATCACTATTTTTGGGTACCTGCCTTGCTCATTTCATACATTTTAATCCCTTCTCGGGACATCTGCAAAAATATGGTCTCAGTTGCGTCCGCTTTTGCGCAGGTTGCGTATACCATGATATTTGCCATGCTTACCCCTGTTTCAATGATAGTCATATTAATTAGCTCACAGATCCTTAAAGAGTATCCTGTAGTACTCATTGAAATTGTGACACCTAACATGGACAACTCTGTCATCTGAAGTATAAATCACATTTGATGTAATTACATGGTGTCACTTACAGTAGACTAACGTTTTCGTTCATTCAGTAAGGTTGACTCCCTTTTTACTCGAAGTATAATACAATACATGGAGAAGTGATCATATTATGATCCCAAAGTACAAAGAATGTTGCGCATTAATAGGAGATTTCTATCATTCTTTGGTTTTAGGACCTTAAAGATATAAGTAGAGGGTTGTCATTGCCAATGTTATAGAGCTAAGTAAACGTGAAATTATCTGTCGTAGGGAATTGTGGTGGTCAACCTCGTGAGCCGCTGTTTTCTGATTAGATTCAAGAATAGCTGCACCTCGCTCGTTAAAATTGATTTATTAATAATAGGCCATTCTCTTTAAATGAAACACCATATATAAGAAGAATGCAAGGAGTTGTGCACTAGCGCATTTATATTAAGACGTAATATAGTTGTGATCTCGCCCAGTTAAATTGGTGTGGCACCCCAATCTCTGCGACCCCATCCTATTGTTAAATGGACGTGTGTGTGCTCGGGGGAATTGATACATTCGCTATTCTATGATACATCTAAGGTGCAGCAACTATTTGAGTGACTCTAAGCTATTTCTTTTAGTGACTCAGATTTCATGAATATTCAAATTGGATCTCCACGAGTCTTTGTGGTCATACTCGTTCTTTACTAATTGCATTAATAAATTAATGATGTGGATACAGTGTGACCAAATTATTTTAATTCTAATTGTGTGAGCAGTGTCGTGTGGAGAAAAAAGAGTGGAATTGAGGTCGAGTGTATATGACGCGATCAAGTGTGTGTGGTGGTTCGTATATACACGATAGAGCTGAGATTGTCATTGCCATTTTTACTAAGGAAAATTACTGCTTTGTCATATGCCATATTACGTATAGTATAACTTTAGGAGGATACTGCCCTTGAAAATGAAATAATAGGTGGACGCAGAACTGTGGTGACATTATAGAGTGAAGAGCAAGAGGGAAAGGTGCCAGATTAGCGATAGAGGGTGGCAAAAACCGGCCAAAGAGAAGTGATTAGAAAAGCCTCTCTACTTAACATTATTTAGACTGCCATTTGTCATGCCATTTTACTATTGTATACTGGCTAATTGCCATTGCCATTTTCTACTTTTAAGTTAGATAGCGTTTTTTACTGTCAGAGTCCAAGAGAACTGTTTTTGAGAGGCATAGCGTGCCAGAACGATTATAAAGTAAGGACTATAGCTATGAGTTCTATACTGCTATTAGGGTTAACTTTGCCTGGATGTATGAATATAGTGTATAAGAATTTTTTATTAAAATGGACGATATGAGCGTATTTCTATCATTATGATGTGTTGAGTGGATGGCACGTGTTTAAGCTGTATAGTTTACTTGCGAAACCAATAATTGTCTCTAGTGTGCCATTGAGATATTAACATAGAGCCATAATTCCAAGGGCTTGCGCTCTTTGGTGCACTGTTCGTATTGCTGTGTACTTTTGGGGCACAGTCATTTTGCTACCTTTTATTACTATTTTGTCATATGGTCAGAACTCTCGTCACACCGATGGTTTTTTTGGCACAGCAAGGAGATGGGATTTAGCTGGTCCCGTAAGGAACTCGCTCCATTTTGTCATTAAGACGCCCGGATTTTTACTGCATCAATCAGAATACTGAGGATCTAGCATAATGAGCCTCTCTCTTGTTACGAATTTGCCTTTCTACTCGGGACCTGTTCTTTGTACTGATTCAAGTTTACATTGAGCTGATTGAGACACAGTAGTCTCATTATTTATGGCGTTTTATATATACATGAGCAGTAACTTGTCTTTTTAATGTTTTGATAAGTTCTCGTTATTTATTTGGTTTAGAATTCAAAATTATGTTTTATAGTATCATAAAAGCTGGAGGATGATTGGGTTTAAGAATTAATATGTTATGAGGTTGGTCCGATAAAATAATATTCATCCTTTGATAATTTGATATAGTTTGAAATTTCTAATGAATTAGTATTTTATTCTGCCTTGATGTATTACTTATGAGTTTACGTTCTTGTTGGATTTGGGTGAATTGTAACTAGTTTCCATTGCACATTATGGTCAACTAGTTCTAAAATCATCTCATACTTAATAAAAAATTCTAGATTTTACTGAATTAATAGTACAAATTATAACGCACTTCATAAGTATTGTGTGATCTTAGGGACAATCGTTATGAAAAATATTTTTTGCTGCTTATTACGATTATGAGTTTTTAAATTAAAAGTTATTCTTTTTTTTCTATTCTTCGTTTTAATTTTATTTATGAAATAACTATTGCCAAAAATATGTGTAAAATTTAATGTTATTAGTGATGTATTCTTTTAATTAAAATTCGACTGGTCTATAACTAACATAGATACAGATATTGAGCTTCTATTATTCTACCTTGGAAAAAGGAGCTTGCTTCACTGGGCTTTATTCGTAAGCATACATGATATGTTCATAGCCATTTTATCTTGACTGAATAAAACCCTTGGGTCGACAAGGTATTTGCAAATATTCAGGAAATCCCTTTTGTCATTATTATGAGCCAAGGGTGGTTTTATATTTTGTATTCCTTATTATGTAACTATAATTATCTTTTTCATTTCAATAATCATCGCAATACAAAATATTTTAATGGTTTAGTTGTCAAAGGGGCGTTGGATAATGTTCGCTCATGATAATTCCTAATTCTCCCTATTTTATAATATAAATTGCTATCTCTTTCTATTACAGAACTTTTTCTGTTCCTGTAGTGCAGTATTCTGTTATAATGTATTTAGTGACACCAACATAGCAGTAATTTTAATTAGTCTTTAACGCTTTATTGATTAGCTAATTATATCCTGTACTTTTGTTGCGCATAAATTTATTTCTATTATATATATACATTGTATTAAATTTTTCAATTGTTATGGTGGCTGTGAATGTTGTGAATTGTTCCGGGGTTAAGCTTTTAGCTGTTGATTGTAATTTGATTAGTAATAAATCTGCTATGAATTGTTTTTTTTAACTTCTTTGAGCCTTCATTTTGATGTCATATTCGAAAAATTTCCTAGTAAGATTGAGCCAAGCTCCGTTTTCCTAAGTCTTGAGGCGTCGTAAATTTTTCAAGATAGTAATGATTTGGGATAGTTTTTTGTTTATTGTCACTATATTGCTAGATTTCTCCATATACTAATATTTATAGTAGTGTCTTGAAAGTTTTATGTACAATTGCATTTATAATACAACCTATTTGTCGAAGAACTGAGCAGTAGTGTTCTTCTACCATTAATGAATCACGTTAATGGCTGTTACCGTTTTAGTTGTTTTATATTATCTTTTTTTTAGTTTGGCCCTATTTATATATTGCTGTTTTGGCTCGTTTTAGTATTGGATTACACAACGAAAATATTACTTTTTTTTAAGAATTTACGTGCTATTTTTGTCATATTGGTCAAATTAAATCAAGCTCTTCAATAAGATTCTTAGCTAAATGTTGAACTGGCTTAATGAATTAGTTAAGTTCATTGTACTATTCATTTGGATGAAGTTTGCGTATAGTTCTAGTTGCTAATTATGTAATACAATTGCGAGGTTGTATGATACATTCTGTTAACCTGTATGAATAGCTGTAAGATTAGTCAGTTGTGTTCTCAGAAGAAAGCATCATTAGAGAAATTTTATTTACATTTTTATTTTACTTTTATCTAGAAAGTTTATCCCTAAGTTGAAAATGAAGGTAAGGGTTATCATGTGTACGATAATTGTTTATGACAACTCTAGGTTAAGTTTGTTTGATACCTATTATTAATTGAAGACAGAGAGCGTGGAAACTGGATGTACGGTGGGACATTCTTGTTAGGTCACCGATGTCAATATTGCCATTGTTTACCTCATACAGTGTGTAAAAACTGAGCTATTGTCTCCGTGACTGCCGTTCTAGCAACTGGTAGTTGCTCTAGATCACTTGATTAGAGGGCGCATTACTTCTCAAGCTTGTTTCGTGAGCCGTAGCAACTTTGAGTGGACCGATGTTGACAAGCCCAAGGGGATGTGTGTGGTACCGAAGTGGTTGGTGTGCCCTGGATGGCCACGGTTATTTTTACTTTACTGCACGATTGTCAGGTTATCTGCGCCTCGCCTGGCAGTTTGAGCTATTACCTTCTCTTCTGACATGCTATTTAGTGACCTTTGGTTATTGCCATTGGTTTACCGAGGATTAGCCTCACCTCTCCGTCATCTGGGTACGGCAGGGGATCGTAGGTGCACACCCGAATCAGGCGTTATTCGTACGGTGAAGTGTATTCTTTTGGTTGGGTTCCTATGCTCCTACTGGAGTTCGGTGGGGACCGCTTCGTATTTTTTTTGTTTTTTCCCTCTCTCCAGTTCCTGATCTTGTACCGTAGGGAGACAACCCAATCTGGTTGAACCTCGTGAAGGGGGTGCGTCCGTTATTGATGGACGCTATTTTGTACAGTTCTCTATGCTCTATACGATACGCCCTCCGTGCCCCGGGTTGTCGCGTACCAGACTAGGCCATTTTAAACTGAGATTACTGCTTACGGGGTGGTTACCATTGTCATGGTACTGGTTCCCGTTCTATCTGTGTGTTCATGTTGGTACCGCCCCCAAGTTGTAGTCAAACTTGTCCTCCTTTTGTCATGTATTATGGTTTTTAGTATCTCATCGATCTAAGAGTTAGACCGTAATTGGATACTCTCGGCTACTCTCGGAGTTTAGCTACGGCTACACCATGTGTTACAATATTGTTGCTAAAGTTATGATGAGAAGGGCCCGGCCATCCCACTCCTAGTGTACCTTAATAAGTTAACTTCACAATATTACTTGATGAATTATAATTATAGTCTATTGACTCATAATGTTTTATATTATTGAGATTATTATTTACTGATAAAAAGATTAAGCAATGTATTAATGACATTCGTGCCATTTTTTAACTAGCTTGTGACTATAATATGCGCATTTTTAACTTATTTTATATGCTATAAGATAGAGAATATTCTGAAAATAGGTTGTAGGATGTCCTTAATTACGTTATTATAACTATGCTGTATTGTAAAAATAAATTATGCCATTTTTGTACATATTTTAAGCTATAGATATATATTAGATACGAATCTGCAGATCATGAATTTATACTGAATAGATTTATTATGACTGGATAAAATTAGGGTCTGAAAATTGTCGGTATTCTGATAACTTTGTGAACTGCTTGATTGTCCATTATGCCTGAATTTTTAGAGCTGACTTTATACTGACGATTATAGTATAAATAGTGTGCATGTGCCATTTTTACTTTTCTGCTATTGTCATTGCATTATTTAAATTAATATTACTTATTAATACTAGCGTAGGTATGTCCATCACCATTTTACTCATTATAGTATACTACTATATGTTATCTGAAGACACATAGCGACGGGGTTTAACTAATTATAATAGTTGAGAGATGAGTCGTAGGAATTGGTGGCCAATTTAGATGTTGATGCTTAGTGAGAATAGCTGACAATTGATTGAGCTTACTGCGCCTAGTAATGTTCATTGCTTACATTGGTATTAACTGATTTAACTGAGCGATTTAGTCTTTGGCTGAACCTCTATGGAACTCTTGTAGGGCCACGCTTGTCATTGGTTTGATTTTTTAGACGTATAGTATTGAGTGAGGGACGGCCTAGGCGATGGCCAGGGGTGGCGGAACGCGGAATGCTGGCATTTGCCATGTTTTCTAGGCGGGGGTTAGTACGTCGGGCTATTGTCATAGTGTCGAAGCCCGCGGGGGATGTTTATTTGTCCCTAACAGGCGTCCTGGGATATATATTATGCCGAAATTACCATTTAGTATTACATATATACTGCTAGTGTCGAATTGCCGCAGTATGTTATCTTTTTACTGCTAATGAAAATATTTGTTCGGTAATTGACATATTTACTTGATTGGCATATTACAGGCTTGAAATTGTCATGCTGGCCATTGTATTTACTTGTCAGATTGCTATATAAACTAATGATGAGTCTTATGCACATTGTAACTTATATTTAACTGCGTATTGTGCGATATTTATGGCATTTTTAACATTTATTACTGCATCTAAGGTAAATTGTACTAATTGTTCAACAAAGAGATAGAGAAATAAGACTATACTGAAGGACTACGTTAGTATTTATACAGTAACTAATTCTTAACATTAGCATAATAAAATTAGTAGCAAGAAAGAATATTACAGCAATATTTGTACTTATATTAATAAATCATCTATGCATTTAGCAAATCATCATTTTTACTTTTAACATGCATCTAATAAATTTGATCATTTGCAGAATTGAAATTAGCACAGTCTCTCTCCTCCACTGTCTTACTGTTTGTCTAGGGCTCATGCAACCCCCATTTAGTATGAGCGCTGCATTTTTAGCGTTATTTAGGGTACTGCTATTGTCCCCATTGGGCCAGTTCTTTACTTGAGGCTGGTGACGACAGAGCGCCTCATGCACCATTGTCGATTGCCATATTTCACTTTTACCCACAAGACACATTCTTTGCTCCTTCTCCAACCCTCACATGCCCCTGGTAGGAATATATATAGACTATTGGTGACTCCTATACAGTGCGGATTGCTCATTGCCATTTTTACAGTATACATACCCACTTAAGCATAGATATGTCTCGAAATTATTCACTACTAGTATATTACTCGGTTGGGTTTACGGGTGGCTAGAATTGACCATACATTAGCATTTTTTAGTCTTTTACATTACTTATGTTCGCTCTTATGGATGCATTTGCCAATTGTGTTCTCGTTTTTGTCCTTAACATTTTGTCCATTTAAAGAGTTGTCCCTAGTGCCACCTTGCTTAAAATATCTTCTTCCCGAGCGTTCTTACATGGTGATCACTACAAGTTGTGGATGAACAGGTTCAGTCGATTTCCGGAGGTCTTGTTTTACTTTGTTAAGTTTGTTACTCACGCGATGAAACGTTATTGTCGGGATTGCCCTTTATTTTTTTACTGGTGCGTAATCCTTGTCTAATTCCCACCCAGGCGTTGTCAATAGGCCATGCATTAGCATTGTTAGTTTATTATGTCTTGATTCACTTGCTTGAGTGGGATAAGTTTTGCCTTCATTATCTATTATTATATCAGCCTGACCTTACCTTTTATTTGGTCACAATTTCCCTGGTTACGCTCATTTTCTAACCATGCTCGGACCTGATATGGTACAAAATATTTGCCATTTCCTCTGGTAAAGTTTTGGTTATGATACTGGCACTTATTGTGTTCGAAATTGCGGCGTTTTTAGCTTCTGTTTAGCGTGCATGTGTTGCCGTTTTTTGTTTTCTCATTGTTCCATTTTTTAAACTGTGTGCGTGAAATTTTATAATTAGGTGACATATGTGGCTGGCTTTGAGAAACCAGTGTTCTTCATGAGAGCTCTGTAAGGAGAAGATAAAGTGTAACAATTTTTTTTATCATAAGTTTCTATTCCATCTAATTGTTTTGTTAGACTAGAGAAAGCTACGAGTTTTGATGTTTTTAACCAGATTATTATGAGGACAGTCTCTATGTCATCTGTGCCCAATTATCTGTTATTAGTTGGTAGTCTATAACTTCTACTCCGAATAATTTATAACGGGTATATCTTGTCATTTCTGCTGTTCAGGTTTTTATAACCGATCGGTTCTTACATTTTCGTTTTGACACAACCCTGTCATCCCATTGTCATTGTCGCATTATTGTGGAGATGCTTTTCAACAAAATATTGCTGCCTCTGCCTTAGTCGATTTCGTGAACTGCCAATTTATATAGGATTTACATTTTTGACGTATAACATCACGCTGCTCAACGGTAGCAGGCCTTGTCATCTGCCGAGGTTGATTTAGCTTTTTACTGCTATTCGTCATTGCCAGGTAAATATTATTTATTCTTTTCTTCTCTCAAAGTTCTGTATCAAGTAGGCTTTATAGTCGGGTGTTGGCCATATGTATATAATCTTTTCCGAATAATTAAAACAGGGTAATTGGGCTAATTACCGAACGGCGTTGACAAAGCAAGATAGGTCTCTCTCTGTCATTGCGCCATTTTACGTCTTAATTGCAGATAGTCAGTACCATACACTTAAAAGTTTTATTTTGTAGTTAGTAATCTTTATCGTAATCTGGAACCGTTCGCTGTGATATTGTTCATAGTGCCAAGATATGGAGTGTAATTATTACAATGCCGGTTTTCTGTTAAGGGAATTAGTGTCCCCCTCGCCACTGATTTACTCATCTTGGCTGACTCGATTCAGTTCTTAAGTGGCATATGAAAATGAATGCAAGTCTCGATTGCACAACTTATTGACCATCCGCTAGTTGTGCTTAAAGCGTCTGGTTGTACCCGGTGCTTCACGGCATTGTCCTAATAATGGTGCCTCGCCACTCTCTTCTGTTACTGGCGGTACTAGGCTATGCTAGCATAGAAAAGATTGTACTTAAAGGGGTGCCCATAATTTTTACGTTTACAGTGTAATGATTGGCCATACATATGATGCACGTAAATATAGTTACTGATTTACTGCTATTTGTGTCAAGCCATTTAACTTTTACGTGCTATTGTCATTATTTCATTATTTACTTTTACTGCTCATACATGATCATTGCCGTTTTTACTTTTACTGTGCTAATTGTTCATTGCCATTCTTTTACTCCTTTTAACTGGCGGTTAAATTGATTATTGAGACCATTTTTACTTTGATGCTATTCAAATATCTTTTTGGCCAGTTCTTCACTTTTACTGCTATTGTCACTGCAGCCTATTTCTCTACTTTTACTAGGCTGATTGATTTACATGTGCCAAATTTTTACTTACTTGCTATTGTCATAGCCGTATTTGTTTACATTATTAACTGCTATATAATTGTCCACACCGAGTCGGATTTGCCTTTTAAACTTTTACTGCTATCTTTCATGTGCGTGCATTGGTGATCTAAGTCATTAACTACTATTTCCAGCCGCTATATCTCCTTCTCCTGATTTACTTTGACGCACTTTTAAATCCTCGTTTTCCTGCTATTGTCATGTCGCACTATGGTTACTTTAGACTGCTATTGTTCATTGCCATTTTACTTTTATGCTATGTCATTGCCATTATTTACTTTACTGGCTAATTGCCATTGCCATTTTTTACCTTTTACTGCTAGTCTCATGCCATTTTTACTTTTACTGCTCAGTTGCCATTGCCATTTTTACTTTTACTGCTATTGTCGACTGTTGCCATTTTTACTGGTACTGCCTATTGTCTTTGACCTATTTTTTTTACTGTATTGGCATGGCAACTTTACATATTACTGCTATTCATGCCACTTTATTTACTATTTATCTAGTTTATTGCTGTATTGACAGCATTTTTACTATTACTAAGCCTCTGTGGCATTGCCATTTTTACTATTTAAAACTGCTATATGTCAACAATTGCATTTCATTACACTTAATGACTGCTGAAGTTGTCCTATGCCTATTTCATTTACTTAGTATCTCGACTATAAAATTAGTTACCATTGCCACTGTTATTATATATGTTTACATCCCGCCTCTTTGTCGAGCTGCCAAATTATTACCCTGTTAAGCTAGCCTAAACACGCATTTCGAGCTAAGCACTATTCACTGCTTCAACATGGTTATTGTCAGTTGACTATCTGTTTACTATTTACATAGTGACATTGCTCATGGTCCATATTATAGCTTTTTACTACTGAAATTATGTATTCTTAATTTTTATTCCTTAACTGAACATTATTATAGTCAATTAACAATTATTTATTAACTGCTAGTATTAGTACATTGACCTTTATTTACAATATATAAATGAGCATAATTGTCAATTGCACATTTTACTATATAGATATGCATTAATTAGTAATAATTGCCATTTTTACTTTTATATTGACTATGTCATTGCCATTTTTCTATTTACTGGTACTCATAATGTCGGATAGACCAGGTTTACTTTAACTGCTATAATGTCAATTGCCCATTTTACTCCTTAGTTACTGCTATTTGATCATTGCATTTACTTTTACTTGACTTATATTATTGATCGTTGCCATATTTTATATTTTTACTTGCGCTAATTAATCAATCATGTTTTTTACTTTATTTTCTGGAAAAGAAGTACAGTAGGAGTTACATTATCTACTGTTATTGTTCATTGCTTAATTTTTTTCTTTTACTGCTTAAATGTCATTATTGCCATTTTATACTTTTTACAGACTATTTGCAACTATTGCACATGTGTTGGAGTGTTTATACGTGCCTCGACTTGTGTCGCCTTGCCAATTTTCTCTCTCATCATTCCGGAAATTAGTCTCGTGCGCATGTTTACCCTGATACTGCTCCTTTGATCGATGGTAGCCATTGATTTACTTTTACTGGCTATTGTTGTTATGCATGTACCAAGGTTTACTTTATATGTCTATCCTGTAACCATTGCCATTGTTTACTCCCCTATTAACGTGCTAAGTGTCCCTGTGCTCAGGAAATCTCGCACCGAGGGTTGTGTGTTACCTGGTATTGTTCCTTGGCCATTTTTAGTCATTCCTTACTGCTCCCGTATTATCATTGCCATTTTAACATTTTTACGTGGCCTATTCCTGTTGTGCCATTTTAACTTTCTGCTATTGTGCATCTGCCAGAATTTGGTCACTCTATACTGATGGGTCTCCATTGGTATTAGTGTGTACTTTTACTGCTATTAGTCATTTCGCCCATAGCTGAGTGGGCGGGTTACTGCTATTGTTCATTGCCTCAGTTCCTTGTACTGTGAGTGAACTTGTCTAGTTGTCCGATTTCCATTTCGTTTTCCTATTACTGCGTGCATTGTCATGTGCCCGATTTTTACTTATGGCTGGGATCCATTGTCGATATTGCCCACCTCTCTTCCTATCTGTTTGGTTGGATGGGTGTACTGCGTATTGTTATTCGACCAGTTTCTGGTATCTTTTACTGGTATTGTCATTTGCATATTTTACTTTTTACTGCTATGTGTCTATTGTGATTATATAACTCTCTTACTAGCTATTGTGCATTGCCATTTTTTACCGGATATATACTAGACGTATTGTCAGGTTGCCATTAAATGTTGGACTGAGTTCACTCCAGCTATTGCGCTCAAATTGCCCATTTATTTACTTTTTACAGTCGGAATTTAAGATCATCGCCATTCTCTCAGCCGTTGTACTACTAGTTTGGTGGCACTGCTGGGGCCATTTATGTTAGCTGTTCCTGCTATTGTTCGTGTGGGGGCCATTTTTACTGATTTACTAGCTATATTTGTCGTTATTTGTCTTTGTGACTTTACTGCTAGTTGAGTCATTGGCCCAGTGTTGTGTACTAGGAGCTGTGTCTAGTGTCTTCTGCCAGGTTTTAATAACATGTGTTAGCTTGCTAAGAGTGTGTGATGGTAAGGTTATATGTGTGTACTTTACTGTGTTATGTCTATTTGAATGTTAATGTATACTTGGGTGTGTACTGACTTGAGTTGTCGTTGCCATGCGATATTAAACTTTGTACGAGACTAAGGTGTGACGATTTGGCCATATTTTGTTACTTTGACTGCTCTTGTCATTGGCTAGTGTTTTACGTAATGTATGGGCGTGGGAGTTGTCGATTGCCATATAGGTTTACTTGTAGTTATGTACAGGATATGCTCATGTACTCGTATGTAGATTCTGCTATTGCCATTGCCACTTTTATCTTTTACTGCTATTGTTCATTGCCATTTGCAGCTTTTGATGTCTGGATTGTCCGAATGATTTATTCTTGTTCATGTTTTCTTGTCGAGTTACGTATACTATTTACTGCCTATTGTCATTGCTCGTGGTATAGATCTTTATTGCTATTGTTGGTATTACCAGTGTTTTTGGTTACGCGTGGCTGCCAGTGGTGTGGGCATTAGGCCAGTTTTTACATTTACTTGCATAAATTGTCGGTTGGACACGAGATTGAATTTACTGGTGTTATTGTTGCCTCTTTATTGTTGATATTGTCGATGCTTCTATTGCTATTGTCATTGCATTTTTCTCTTGTTACTGCCTCCTTTGGACGCAATTATGCCATTTTAGCTTGAACAATGTGCAATTGCTCGGTTTGTTACTGTGACTGCTGGTGGTTGGCATCTCGCAGGTAGAGTTGTGTGAGATGCTATTGGTTCAATATAGCTAGATTTATACTATTTAAAGCCTGTGGTGGTCTGGATTGCCTCTTACTTTTTGCCTGCTGTATTGTCATTGCCAATATTCTATGTGTGACATATAGATAAATGTGTTGGTGGCTATTTTTTCTTATTAACTGCTATATGGTGAGATTGCCATTCCTCTATTAAGCTATTTTACAGCTGAATGGTGTATCATTGCCAAAGGCGATTTTAACTCGGCCCTATTATGTGGTCTGTGGATGGGTGCGCTTGCCCATTTATAAGTGCCTCCGTCACTGCGGATTTTCATTGCCATTTTACATTACTGCTTAGGATTATGAGATCTCTTGCCAAGCTTATTTACTTTTCGCTATGTGATAAATATAGACACATTGTTGTGCTTGTATATTGCTTAGGAGTGTCACGTGTGCCAGTTTGTTACTTTGGTTCGTCTGTCTGATAGTGGTGCGATTGCCATTTTACGTTGAGTAGATCACTATTGGTCGTGTGGATTGTTGTTGTACTCATTTACTGGCTCCAATTATTCATGTGGTGTAGTGTTTACTGAGATATTTTACTGGCGTGAAAGTTGTCTCTTGCCATTTGTACTGGGTTACTGGCAAGTGTGTAAGTTGCTGGCGTACTTGTGTACGTTTTATGTATATGTCTAGTATGCCGAGTGTGTTAACTTGCGGTCTTTAGCGTAGCAGTGTGTCCTTCGTCCCTAGTATTTTATGCTCCCATGGATTTGCAGGGCTTTTAGTCTTTAACCATGCGCCATTGGTACGTCCCCAGTGTTTCGTGTTTTTACTTAGCATGGATTGTCGCGTGCTCTCAATTTTAGGAATAATGACTTGTATCTGCTGATTGTCGATTGCCATTTTTCACTGGGTTTACTGAGTATCGTGTCAGGTTGCTATTTTATACTTACTACTTGCTGATTGTCATTGCCATTCTAATACTGGTGTGAGCTGCTATGGTGTCATTGCCATTTTTACTGGTGGAATGCATGTTGTTTTTACTGCGTGATGTCATTGCCATTTTTTTTACTGCTTGTCATGCCATTTTTACTTTTACGCGCTATTGTCATTCCAATTTTACTTTACTGCGTATTGTTATTGCCATGGTTTTACTCGATATTATGTAAATTGTCCATTTAGACGGCGAGGTAGGGGGGTTTACTGTTTTACTGCTATTGTATACAAAGGGTTGCATGTGTTTACTGGTTACGTCCGCTGGGATGTATTGGTCCATTGTTTACTGGTGCTAGGATAAGAACGATTTGCAATAATTCCATTACTTGCTGCTCATTTGGGAAGCTCGCATTCTTCCAGTTACTGCCTATTGTCATGGCGCCATTTTCTGAGGGTACCCTACTCTACGGGCCGTCAGCTAGACCTTTTTACCTTTGTATGGCGTGATGTGTCAGGATTGCCGATACTCGGCTCTCCGGTTACTTGCTATGATCATTAGCATTTTGACTTTACTAGCTAAATGGGTCATTGCGCATTTCGTTTTAGCGTGCTAATTTGGCTTGTAGCCTGTGCTCTCCGTCACTGCTCCTACTTGTCGATTGTTTTTGGTAAGCTCCTATTATGTCGCTCTCTAGATTCATTTGGCCGGTGTTACTTTACTGCTATTGTCCTTAGCATATAGTTACTTTTACTCCTTTGCCTTGCCACATTTTACTGTTTACTGGACTACTAATATGCCTCGTCATTGCCATTTTTAGCGTTTTTATTTACTGCCTTGTTGCTCAATTGCTTAAAATTTTTCTCTTTCTAGCATGGTGCTTGTCATTTTGTTTACTTTTAACTTCGCACTGGCATGACACGTTATATTAACATGTTTACTGCTAGGTTGGTCATTGTGGTCTATTTGTTTACTTTTACTGCTATTGTCTAGTTGGTACGTTTTACATGCTTTACTGCGCTATGTGTAACATTTGACACAATGGTTTACTTTTACTGCCATAAATGATGTTTATTGTCCCTTGTATAAAGCTTTTAGCGTGCGGGATGATGTCTCATGCCGGAGTTGTTTTACTTGTGACGTGGGGATTGGTCGATATGCCTGATATTATTACTTGTTTAGGTCGCATATATAATTGTTCATTCTGCCCATTATTTATATCTGGGTTAATAGTGACTTCGGTGGGTAGTATGTCATTGCATAGTATGTAGTTTTACTGCATGTTAGTTCACGTCTGGAGGTTGCATTCTGTACTCTCCTTAACTGCTATTGTCATGCCTATTTTTTATGCTTATAATGTCCTCCTCTCGTACACTATCTCCGATTTTTACGGTTTACTGTTCTCAGGAATTGGTCATTGACGGACAGTGATACTTTACTGGGCGCCCAGGGGGTGAATTAGTCCACATTAATATGCCCCTAGTGTTACTTTCTGATGCTTGTCATTGCCATTGTTCCAAATTTTTACCCGGGCTATGTTCATGTGCTCATTTTTACGTATGTATGGCGGTAGTTGGTTCATTGGCTCATGGTTACTGATTAGTTCTGGTGCTGCATTGAAAGGGTGTCTTGCCATTTGGTAGTTTTACTGGCAATTGTCATTGTCATGTTTTACTTTACTGGTTGGGTTGTCATGTCCAATCATTTACGGTGTAATAAGACTATATTGTGCATTGCCATTTGATATGGTGTGAGCTGCTTTGTCATAGCCATTTGTTTAGCCTCTTTTACTGCTATGATTGTCATTGCCATTTTATCGGGTGAGTTTCCACTGCGTGGTTGTCATTGCATGTGTTACTGGGGTGTTACTCTGGATGGCTGTCTTGCCTATCTATTGATATGAGATGCTGTTTACCGTAGGTGGAGTTGTTGGCACTGCCATTTTTACCTCCTTGTGCACTGGCAGTATGATTGTACAATGTGCATTTTTACTGGGTGGTGTAAAAGAGTGGCTAGGGCTGTTCCTCATTGCCATTTTTCTATCTTATTATACTGCGCCTCCATTGATCTATTGCGCGAGTGTCCTATGACTTTTATACTGCTATTTGTCTTGCATTTTTACTTTTACTGCATAGTGATTGATTGTCGATAATGTCATGCAATTATTGAGCGTTTTGGTACTGTGCTATTGTCATTGCCATTTTTACTTTTTACTGCTGCAAGTGTTCAAATAAGACAACAATATATTACTTTTACTGCCTAGTGTGCCATTGTGCCGGAGTCTTTTACTGTATAGCTGCTATTGTCAGTTGGCTTGCATTTTTACTTTTACTGCTAGTTGTCATTGCCATTTTTACTTTTACAGCTCATTTGTCATTGCCATTTTTACTTGTACTGCTATGTGCATGTGCCATGTTTGTTACTTGGTTGAGCTGGCTATGGTCATTTTCATTGTTACTTTTACTGCTGATTCTGTCATGGGTGCCAGTTTTTACTGTTACTGTATTGTCCATTGCCATTTTTTACTGCCACTTTCCTTTTGGCCATTGCCAATCTGACGATTTACTGCTAATTAGTCATTTTATTTTTACTGATATTACAGTGTTTCGATTGCCAATTTTTTACTTTTACTGCTATGTCATTTGCCATTTTACGTTTCCTGCTATTTGGGTCATTGCCAAGTTCACTCTGACTGTTATTGTCATTGCTATTTTTTTTTTACTGCGTGATTTGTTTCGATTGCCATTTATACGGTGACAGCTGAGTGGGTCTATTTGCCAATTTTTACTTTTACTGCTGATTGTCAATTTGCGCATGTTTACGGCATTGGGTCATTGCACAATGTTTTGCATATACTTGACAGTATGGTACTTCATTGCCGATTTATTATTCTTTTACTGCTATTGTTATTAGCGGCACCATATATACTTTATTAGCTATTTTCTAATAAGCCGATATAAGTGTAATGTAACTTATTTACTGCTGAGTAGTAGATCTATTGGCGTTGGTACTCATATAGAGAAGAGCTTATACTATTGTCATTGCCATTTTTACTTTCTGCATTGGTCGTTTTGCCATTTCATTACACTGTTATGCTAGTGTGGTCCTTTTGCCATTTGTGTACTTTGGATGACTGCAAAAATATGTCTGTATTGCCGATTTTACTTTTTATGCTATTGTTCATTGCTCTTTTTTACGTGGTGACTGCCAAAAATATGTGGATTGCCATTATTGTTATTTTGGTTACCTGGTCTGGATGGTGTTGTTGCCTTCTTTGTTAACTGATTAACTGATATAGGTGTGTGCATAATGCACATTTTTACTTTTTTATGCTAGTTGTCATGGCTCATGGTTGGTAGACTGTGTTTACTCGCCTGGATGTGTCGATTTAGACACGAGTGGGACACAATTTACTGATACTGGGAGTCGGATTTGGTGCTGATTTTTAACATTGGTATTGCTAGAGCATGCTTCCATAATTTTACTGCTAGTTGTCTGAGTCGCGATGTTTACTTTTTACTGCTATTGTCATTGCCATTTTTTTAACTTGCTAAATTGGTCCATTGCCTTTTTTTAATTTTACTGGTATGGTCATTTGCCATTTTTACTTTTACTGTCTTTTGTTGATTGCACTCTGTTCCCTCAGTTAAACTTGATAACATGTTATAGGTCATTGCCATATTTATCTTGGTACTGCTATTGTCAATGTCGTTTTTCTATTTACTTGCTATATATTTGTCATGATTTGCCATTTTTACTTTCTACTGCTAATTGTCAATTTGCATCATATTTTACTTTTTCATGTCTATTGTGCATGCCATTTTTTACTTTGACTGCTATTAATTATATCGCTGATTTTACTATTTCACTACTGTATTGTGATGCACTGCACTATTTTTACATTAATTGCTGATTGTCATTAATGCCATTTACTGTTTACTGCTAATGTGATCAATTGCGCATTTTTTACTTACTGCTATTGATTGCATTTGCACATTTATTTATTGACTTTTACTGCTATGAGATAGTTGATCATGTGCTTCATTGGTATACTTTTACATTGCTATTTGTCATTAGGTAATTTTAACTTTCTTACTGCTGATTGTCTATTGCCATTCTCTAATTTACCTGCTAATTGGTCATTCTTAAACAAATAAATTAGCGGTTTATGGTCTGTAATAATGGTAAATTCCTACCCTAAAATTATAGTACGGAACTTAGTCAGCGGATGTGTAATAGCTAAAGCTTCTAGTTCTGTCACCGAATAATTTCTTTCAGCTTTCGACAAAGACTTGTAAGTAAACGCGACCGGTTTTTCCTTCCCATTTTAGTCTAATTGAGCCAACGCCCCTCCCCATTTCTAACATGGAGGGGTCGACTGACAAAATGAAACCTTTATCGCAATTTGGAAAAGCTAATAATGGTTCTAAAAGTAATTTGCTTTTCAAAATATCAAGAGCGGTTTGTTGCCCCATGTTCCATTGGAATACTGCGCTCTTTTTTCAAAAGAGCAGTTAATGGCTGGATAGTCTGACTATATGAAGGTAGTAAATGTTTGAAATAATTATAGGACAATAATATAGACCTTAACTGACCAACATTGGCAGGAGTTTAGAATCCTTTTAAAGCAGAAAGTTTACTTTTATCAGAACTAACACCTAAATCACTAACTTGGAAACCTAAAATCGCAACGGATCTTTTGGAAAACCTACACTTGCCCAATCTAATACTAAGTTTAGCTTTTCTGAGAGCTGAAAATACCTTCCTCAAGTTTATATAATGTTCAGGTATGTCCTTAGACATAATTTTGATATCGTCTATGAAAATAAAACAAGCTGTTCCAAATAAATAAGTAAGTGCAACATCCATGACTCTTGAAAACATGGCAGGCACATTTGTTAAACCTTGTGCTAACCTTTTAAGCTTGAAATAACCTCTATTAGTACTAAAGGCTGTGTACTTTCTTGAGTCTGGATGCATAATAAGCTGCGTAAAGCCTGGAAGTAAATCTATCACTAAGTACCCCTTCGATTGTCCTCTCTGTAATAGGATTTCATGTATGTTAGGAATAGGCCATTTATTCTTTATTGTAACAGTTTAACTTTCTAAAATCAAGTACAATTCTTGGTATGGCTCCGGGCTTCTTGGGAATAACCAAAGACGGACTATTGAAAGGAGAATCACTATGCTGAATGTCTCCTTTCTCTAAATTATCCTTTACCCAATTATCTATGTCTACTAAATATTTATGGGGAAGTTTATAAGGACGGCAGTATATGGGTAATTTTGCTTCTTTCTCTAATTATATGGAGAAAGTTACTATATCTGTTGCTTTTATAGGATCGTCCTCAAGACAAAGGATATCTCTATTTGACACTAGAAAATTTATCATTTCATCTAATTGCGAAGGATTCTCTAAAACACAAATAGAATTGTCCTTGGAAGTTGGTTCAGACAATAATACTTCATACACCAATTTAATCTCTTCATTAGAGAAATTTTTAGTGGTAATTACTGTAGCACAATTAGCTATCATTTTATTAACATTATTATTTTATTTTCGTTTTGTTGTTTTGTTATTTATCATAGCTATCAATTATCAAAACAGTGTATGACTGTTTTTAATATTAACTGTTGTATATTATTAATTATTAATATATAATTGGATAACTTTATTATTTATTATTATATTATTATTATTATTTTATATTATTATTATTTATTATTATTATATTATTATTATTAATTAATTATTATTATTATTATATTTTATTATTATTATTTATTATTTATTATTATTATTATTATTATTATTATTGTTATATATTTATGATAATTAATTATTATTATTTATTTTTATTATTACTTGTTGCTTCTTAAATATATTTATTCTTATATATATTATTATTTATTATATATTTTATTTATATTTCTACTTTGAGTAGAAATACCCTTTAATTATTAATATTTATTTAATTGTTTTCATTATTTTATCACATCATTGCTAGTATTATGGTGAAATAATTATTATTATTAAGTATTATTATTATTACTTTATTATTATTATTATTAAAATTATATTATTATAATTAATTTATTTATTATTAATTTTATTATTATTATTTAATTATATTATTATTATTATTAATTATTAATTATTAATTATTATTATTATTATTATTATTATTATTATTATTATTATTATTATTATATTATTATTATTAATATTATTATTATTATTATTATTATTATTATTTATTATTCTTATTAATTATTATTATTATTATTATTATTATTATTATTATTATTATTATTATTATTATTATTATTATTATTATTATATTATTATTATTATTAATTTTATTATTGTTATTATTTATTATTATTTTTATTATTTATTATTATTTATTATTATTAAAGTTATTCATATTTTTATACATTCCTTCTAAAAATACACTCATCATCTATAGGGTATTCTTATAACTAATGAAATAATCCAAAGAATCATTACTTCAAAGCTAAAACAGTATTCACAAAATTAATTTTAATTATTCACAAATTGGCAAATTTTGCATTTGCATCACAGAGAATAGCAGGTGAAGGGAAATATAATAATTAAATACGCTGCTTGGGTCTTATAATTATTTCGTTCCAACGTAACCTTCCTATAAAGGATGGGTATAGAAGAAAATAAATATATAATACTCCTATATTCTATAAATTTATAAACAATAGAATAATATGATATTGGGATGAAAATAATTTTTATCAAAATAAAAAGGTAAAGGAAAATACTACGCATTAACTTGATAATTTCCGCTTTTCCAGAGGTTTTTGTATTTTCTTTGTTGAAGGTGTGAAAGGCTAGGGACAAATGTATGGGGATGTGGTCGAAATTTAGAAACATAAATTTCAGGATTATTGCAAGTGATCTACTTTCAACAGAAATTTGAATCGCTAGCATATACAGAAGTGAGGTAATCCTCGTAACGCTCAGGAACTGACAAATTTCAACATTTCAACGGGATCCTCTTCCAAACAGTAGACGCAAATATACACTCTGGGTCGTCAACACATCTCAAATAGGCAATTCTATTCACTAGCATAGCTCATTGTGAATTGTTCTCTAATATATCAATATATATATATTATATATATATATTTATTTATATATATTATATATATATATATATATATATATATATATATATTATATATATATAACTATTTTAATTATGATTATATATATTTTTCTTCTATATTATATATATAATATATTAATTAATATATATAGTTTGTAAATATTTGAATATGAAATGTTCATGCATATATTCATAATATATACGATATATATTTATATATATAACTTTGATGAAAAAGAGATATATATAATATATATATTTATTAATAATATAATAATATATAGGTCTATATATATATATATATATATATAATATATATAATATATATATATATATCAGTGAATTAGCATCATAAGAGATTTTGAGTCTCATCTTACCAAATTATTTTTCAATATAATTTTCTTGATATATAATCAAATACTTGCAAATAGTAAACATATTCCCGTTTTATCATATTTAAAAATTGAATTTTATCAATTAGATAAGATAGAAGAGGAATATGAGGCCAGAAATGCCTCAAAAACAACGACAGCGGAAGGTTAAATTGACACTTGTGAATTCAAGCATTGTGGAAATTATGATAAGATCAATGAGGAGATTAGGATCGCAGTAATGACTCAAAACTGATTAGATACTGATTCAGTTGTGGAATTACGAGAACGGCAATGATAAAATTAGGGTCGCTTTTTTTGTAAATAATATTTGGCTAAGAACGATTTCTGTCCCTCTCTCTCTTATTGTATTTATCAATTACATTCGTAATATTCCTTTTCCCAGATTAACAAACAAATTGATTTCAGCCTATCCATGTAAAAAATTTACGCTACCTCGCTGATATTTTAAAAACAGTATAGCTAAGTTATTAGTTGGTTGGTATGATAAAGTGTTGCTAACACTATCTTAAAAACGGAGGATGTTAGATATAAATTAGTCTTCACTTAGATTTTGTTATTAAGAAAACATTGTCCTCTTTTGTAGTGCTAGCAAATATTATCTATTTTGCCGTGAAAGGAGAAACATAACAAAGTTCTATTAAACCAAAAAACCCAAAAGTTACCAAAGTTAATAGCTTTAATATTGGCTAGGTGCAATTATTGCTTAATATTTAACCTTAAAAATGTGTCGACATGGGTATCAGGTATTTATTCTTGGCAACAAGGTTTCAAGCTTCAACATTTTAAAATCATACGGTTTGTAGGAGCATGTTGGAACTCGCTAACTCTAAGTTCAATAAATAAACTCCTTAATAATTCAATCTCACTGGAAAGTTAAATGAAAAGATCTTAGATCTATTTGTTTTCTCTTTGTTTTGTGCGATTCTTTTGAGTACAATTCAAGCTTTTGAAGCCTTTTCAAAAACGAAAAATAGAAGAGTTCAATAAAAGTTAAATTTTCGCAATATAGCCATTAACATTTTAAATTAAAGTTGTGTTGATGCCTGGAGGTCCTGGAGACGATGAATGCCCTGGTTAGAAAGGAATTGACATTTTTCTAAGCATAGAAACGATTCGAGGCGGCAAATCGTTCGAGTCAGTGTTTCGTCTTCGTCGTAAGCATGGTGTGGGAGATCTTAATTTATTATCTTGAATGGTTTTAAAAGCGCATTCCGGGAGTTTATTTTTAATATAGTTTATATCAATTAAGATACCTATATTTTTGTATTCACATATCAGCCTTTGGATATAGTGATTACATTTGCCATATTCATTATTGAGGAGCACAACGGTATATTATTCCGTTCTCCTTTTGGTCGTTTCCAAGATTTCATAAAAGCCGTTGGAGAAAAGACCCTCCTTTGTCGAAATTCAAATTTCTTGACTGTATTGTAGCCCAAATTAAAATTAAAAATAAATAATTGTATATTTCATTTTAAAATTTTTTGCTTCAATTTTACATAATATATATAATATATAAAAAATATATATATTAAAATAATATTTTATATTTATTATAAAATATAAATTTCTAATTATATTACATATATATATTATAGTATATATTTATTTATAGGTGAAATAAATTATAAATGGTAATTAAAATAAAAAATATAATTTAAATAATATATTATATATATATTATCTATATATACTATATTATATATATAATAAAATAATAATATATATATATATAATTATTGTCTCTTATATATATATTAATATTATAAAATAATTTTTAATATTTGTTATATAATTTTCTAAATATAGTTAAAATAATATATTTTATATTTATTATACTATATTATAATTTATTATATATATATAATAATAATATTATTTGTCTCTTATAAATATTTAGTGAGTTAAAAAGTAATTCTTTAATAGGGAGAATATTTTGATACATTGTATAATTATATATATATATATTATATTATATATTATATATTTTATATATATAATAATATGTAAAAAAATAATATATATATATCATTATATAGTTAAAAAAAATGTTATATATTATCTTAATACTTTATTCTGCTAAAAAAACTAATAAAATGAAATAACTTATTTTGAAAAAAGTTAATTTTCAAGCATATATATAAACATCAATAAAATTCTGATAGAATTTACGAATGAAGGAACTTTTTTAGAGTTTCATCTTACGGATTTTTTGTCTTTTTTTTTTCATTAGATCAATGGTTATACTTAGAGGACGATTTCATATACCCGAAGCAATTGCAATTTATTTAAATATGTAGGCATTTTTATAATTACAAGAACTTGTCAGGGTATAATAGAAAGATTGTTAGTGCTTTGTACTAATTTTTTAAGAATTAGCTCTCCATCTTTGGAACTGTCAGTTGACTGATTATTCATTAACTGAAAATAAAGAACAACTAAGTTAGATCATTATAGGATGATAGAAATTTAAGAAAAATATAATTAAAATTTTATATGGTTGATTTAGGTTTTCAAATTTTTTTTTTTTATTCTGTGATCGTATTAAATATGCGTAATAATATTTATCCAATTTTAAAAATTTAACATAATTTGCATTTAGTATTAAGTTTTCCATTTTTAAAATTTAGAGGGTTTCTTTGAGTTTGGGAATTCCTTATGAGTAAAATAAATTATAAATTTAATAACATACATTCGCTCTTGCTAATATTTTTCCTTCTTAGAGTTCTCTTGTTCCTTTTTTTAACCATTCTTTCTTTTTTCTTATATTTTTTTTTGTTTATTATTTTATTTTATTTTTAATTATTATATATAATATTTAATTCTCTTATTGGAAATTATAATTCATTGATATAAATTATTATTAATTATTATAAATTTAATTTATATTAATATATGAATTCAATTTATTTTTATTTATATATCTATAATTCTATTTTATTAATGTGTATTTATTATTTTAATAGTGTTTAATTAGCATTTTTATAAATTTTAAAATATAAATATTTTAATTATTAATTATTAGTATTATGGTTATGTTTATATATATTATAATTTAATTAATTAATTTTTGGATTCTAATTACGATTATTACTTTAATAATAATAATTATTTATTGATGAAATTGAAGAATCTAGCATTTTTGTTGGTGGTATCACCAATTTTAATTAGTTTATTACTTTTGTTAAGGAGGATAAAAATGATTAGTATTATTGGTCATTGGTATTAAGTAATTTGCTTCATTAGTCTTATTTTATATATATTGTTATTTTTTTTTGTTTTTTTTTTTAGTCTAATTTATTAAAAAAACTAAAAAATGAATAAATTAAATAAATTAATATAATAATTGTGCAACTGTACACCGTTGTGTTCTACCCTTCAGGTATTTCTTAATCGTTTAAACTTTTAAACTTTATCTAAACTTTAATTTATACTTTAATCTTTCTTTATAAAATTTTCATGTGAAAATACCACATATCGTTTATTTACTCTACACCTAACACTCATTCCTATAAATATTTAAAATATATACAACAATACTAACAATAATTTTTTCTTAAATCACACACAAAACATAAAAGAATCAGACACACATGAAATACAAATGGGGTAGAAAGATATTAAATTATCAATAATAAATTCATAAAAAATAAAAACAGTAAAACTAAAAAAAAAAATTCTAATTAAAGACAAACTATATACGTGATTTTGAAATCTATTTTCTATTTCTAGCATAAGTGTAGTGAACAATGACAAAAGTATTGCTTAGTGTTATGATCGCATTCTATAATTATTGAATTACTGTATGCAAAATATATCATATTTACTATACACTTCATTTCTTCACTGTAGTTTTTTTAATTCGTTTTTCATTGCTTTCATTTCTGTAGAAAGAGATTAAAGTAATATAATAAGGATGCCACTTTTATTAAATTATATACATATTAAGAAAGAATTATAATTTTTAACAATCCAAGATAATCTCGCCTTTTTTCATTCAAACTGAAAAGTTGAACGAAAGCTAATATTTAGCTAACGCCTACACTCGTTTTACATTATTATTCTATATTAGAGTTTTTTTTATTTGAATTAATTTAGCTTCTTTATTTCTCTTTGTTCTTGCTTTCCAGTTTTACATATTATTTAAATTTTATATAATTCTTTTTTTCTAACATATTATTTATAACGTTCAAAATAATGACTAACATTATCTTATATTATGTGTATCAAATGTTTATGAGATAAACATTCCATCTATTAATCTCTCTCTTTACACTATCTTCTTATTCTATTGTTGTTATCGTTAGTTTTATTGTTTCTTCATTCTTTTGCTGGACTAATGTCTATATTTTATTTTTTATTTCATAATTTTAGTTATGTTTTTTATATGTTTTTGTATTTGTTTTAGATAATTAAATGTTTATATTATTTATTATTTATTATTATTATTAATTAATATATTGAATTAGTATTTGTTATTATTATGCTATTATTAATGTATTTATTATGTATTATTATATTATTATTATTATTATTTATTTTCATTATTATTATTATTATTATTGATTGATTATTTTTTATTTATTATTATTATTATTACTTATTCTTAAAATATGATTAGTTTAATCGGAAGATTTACCATTTCCCTTGTTCATTTTTTTGTGTGCATATGTGAGAATATTATTACCATATAGAAGATGGGTTGCCCGATGGCATCACCAGGGGACGTTAATGGTTCGTCGACTGTCCATCTCAAACATACATCAATTTATGTGATCATTGCTGTTACGTTTATGTGATGTACCGCTTTTTTCGTTCCAAATACAACGTAATTTGGCGGACGTAATATGGAGTCTTCAAAAAAGTTGCAATTTGAAATATGCCATAAGATATATTAATGTTTTTTCTTTATAATATTTTAAATGATACTATGAATTTACTCTTAAGACAATTAATTTTCGTTTGTGTTCGGAGTACAATCGGCCTAAAAAGCAATGAATTCAGTCTCTGAAGTTTGAAAATAAATTTCATAAAGAATCAAATCAAATTCTCTTGCATAGGAGATCAGCTATTTGCAATCATATTATTTCTGTATAAAATTTATTAAATGTATTATAATTATTATTATAGATTTTTGAGAAAGTTTTAAGTGTTCTCAAAACGAAGGCTGGCATGAATTTTGAATTTTTAAAGTTAAAAAATACTGTTTTGATAAAGAACTTAACTTCATATCGCGGTACGAAATCTGCGCGCGACCTAATCAATTTATTAAGTCGGATAGCTAAGGTTTGGCGGATGTCTGCATCTTATGGTTCAGTGTTCTATAATATATATAAGTATATATAATTTTTTTATATTTTTGTACAATTAATTGTGAAATAAAATAGTATTATAACGACATGTTACGGATTGCTTTATACTTGTTAACTATATTTTATACTGCTGAATAAAAAAATATATATTTTCAAACAAAAGAGGTTTAAAAATTGAAATTTATTCACATTGTGTTGGCATATTTCTTAACAAAAATATTTTTACGGTTTGCTTATCTCGTGGAAGTTTATTCATTATGTAATATGTAGTTATTTTCATGTTGTGTCAGTGAATGCAAGTATGAAATGCTGTATTACTCTTTACCAATTTTTATGATAATATTTTTGTAATCATTACCACTAGATTGCAGAGAAAAACACACATTAGGTTTACCCGGGTACGTGCCAACACATAGAATTAGCATCTAACCACTTATTGGATGAAAATTCTACAAAAATGAGAATATTTATGCTTACCATAAGGCTGATATTTGATTATATATATATATATATATATAATATATATATATATATATATATATAATTATTAACTATGAATTGTTTATCTATATATATTCTGTATTAATATTATATATATATATATTATATATATATATTATATATGTGAATTAGTTTGCGACATAACTGCTATATCACAGATTTTTATTAAAAATCACAGCATAGACTCTAAAATAATAATAATGAGAAATAAAAAAAAATTTATTTGTCCGTCTCGTTTTTAGGAAAAAAAGTTGTCAAGATTCAAAGTTTGTTAAAAATTACATAGATTTTTCAATATGATCGAATCCGATGGTTTAAGGTCTAGTTATCCAAGGGCCTCTAAGTTCTAGGTTATGATTTTCGTAAGTTTTGTTAGGTATAGACAGAGAAAATCTATGTAGAATTAAATCAAATCTTATCATAACTTGAATACTAGGATGGGAGCCTTATATAACGAGCACGAACGCACTAATTTTTTTTATTATATAGTTTTAAATTTGGGAAAAGTTTTAAGTTTCAGAGGCTGTAAACTTTTTTCACTAATGAGACTGCGATTTTCGTTTTCACTATTTTCATTATTATTTTTTTTGAGGTATATCTGTGATTTAAAAAAAAAATTTTTGCGTTTTTTTTTTTATAAAAAAATCCTATAGGATTTTTTACAACTTTGGAGAGTTTTGTAATTTTTTTTTACATTCCTGAAATGAGACGACAGTAATATTTTTGTTTTATTCTTCTCTACAGAAAAAGTATGATTCCTAATAGCTGTGATTTTTATAAAATCTGTTTTAGAAGCAGTTTATTTGGAAAATAATTACTAATATCTATATGTAAGATTACTGATATTCCTCTAAATCGAATAGATCTTTGGTGTAAACTATAGATGGTAATTGTAAAGTTTTAGGTCATCACATTTTATCCTGGCTGTTTTTATAAAAATCAACAGCATCGATACTATAATAAAGTGTTTGTAATGGAAGTTAAAAAGAAGCAAATGGTAATAATTGAGTTTAACAGATTCTCATCAGATATGATATTTATTTTCGATCATTTTTTTTTTTTTAATTAATTCGTTTTTTTCTAGTACTAAAGCAGTGGTGGCAAACCTCTCTCAATAAATTAAAATATATCAATCTACAAAAATTTTTTTTTATAACATTCATTTTAGACGGTGATACAGGGTAGGTCGGTTGAATATTAGACTGAGAATTTGTCTACATAACAAATTCATCTATAGCTCACTGATTTTTATATTTTTGAATGTAAAGTTTAATTTTTTATTAACAATATTTGGCAATGTTGCTTTTAGGAATATATCTAACATTTGGATTGAATATTTTAAAAAAAATAATCGATTTTTTTAGAATCTTTATATATATATATAATCTTAAAAAAAATTGACTGATGTCTTTAGGTAAAAAACGTTTGTACAAGATTCTCAAGTTGTGGAAATCTCTATATTCATTTTTTCTTATACTCCAACGACCGAGGAAACTTTGTTCTATTTTCTTTTAGAGAACCTGTTACGTTGTAGCGGATAATTGTACAAATCTAACGAGACATAACAAATTATGAAACCATATGAACATAAGTTGGGATATGATAGTAATCACCCCAATATAAAAAAAAAAAATAAATAATAAAAATTAAAATAAGTAATGTATATGTTAATAATATATCGTATATATAATATATAGTATAAATTTTATTATTTAGTATTTATTATTATTAAATATATATTATATATATATTAGTTATATTAAATTATATATATATATATATAATATATATATATATTTAATCTGCCTTATAATCCATATAAAGTATCGAGATTTTGTCTTGGATTGCAATAACTTTATATATGTTTTATTATAAAATAAAGCGGTTGAGAGTCAGATGGAAACTATTTTAATAAATTTTGTGGTATCTTTAAAAATGTTTATAGAAAAAAGTTTTTTATTCTTTAACCATGAATTCAAAGACTTCTTAAGGCCTATTTATTTTTTACTGTATTTATTTTTATTTAGTTTTCATTTTCCATTGCTTTAAGAAAAAAAAATCATGCTTCTGTAGCTTGAACCACTTCGGTAAATTTGTTTTATTGGGGGGTAAGTTAGTCAGAGAGATTTTTTTTTTTTGTTTTTTTTTTTGGTGAAGCAGAGCAGGAAAATTCGTATATTCTAAAAAAGAGGGTCTGAACTGATAAAGGAAAAAGGCCAAGTTGATTTGAAATTGTGGAGTCTTAGTTCCATCAGTTTGTGAAAATGAGAGAGTCGGCAAAAAATATCCTATATTGTTCATTCCTATAAAATATCGAATGAATCATAAAGAACAAAATATATTTATGAAGAGATTTTAAAATCTGCTGCTTTTTAATATGTTTAAGAAATAATTTAATCTGTAATAAGTAAGGCAAAGAGAGGACAGAAATAATATAATTTATATAACATGGAAAGTTTTTTTTAGCTTTTTATCAATTTAAAAGTAAAAGAATAAACTCTATTTAATAAATTGAAAATTTATGAAAAATTTAGCAAGTTCAGCAAAGATATTGTTTAATATTTTTCAATACTTGCATTTTGCATCAGTGGTTTACTGAGGAAAGATTGGATAATATTATAGAGACTAATAGTTTGAGTAAGCTTGTGTAATAAATAAGCTTACAGAATTTGAAATTGAGTTGAAATTAAACCCTTACTAGACCACAATGACTTGGATAAAGCTGCAGGCCTGATGGTCTATATGGTGGGTTCTAAAGGAGTGTGATAGTATTATTGTAAAGGCACTGTATTTGGTTTTTAAGTGATCTGTAAAATTTCTGAAGATAACCAAGGGATTGGAAAAGTACATATGATTTGCATATTTATAATTTTTTTTTAGAAAAGATACAAGAGAATTTTGAAAATTATAGACCAGTTAGTTAACATCTTTGGCTGAAGTTTTTGTTAAAGTTTATGAAAGGTATATAGTTACACATTGGATTATAAATAAAATGTATGATTGCTAGCATGGTTTTAGAAAGGGTAGATTTTGTGTAAACCATCATTTAGACTTTATTGTAAGTACATTACTGACTGTTTGACCAAGATATCAATTCAGTTTGATTTTTTATATTTAGATTTCAGCAAGCTTTGATAATTTGCTGCCAAGGCTTGATGCAACTATTATCATCAATTGATTATGGTGGAGGATGCATGGATGGGTTAAGAGTGGCTGAAGAATAGTTGAAGTCATCATGGAAATGGTGAAAGGCTGTCTTAACAGGGTCAGCTGCATAGGCCATTTTGTTACATATAACAAACACTTCGGCACTCGACTCATAATATATGTATTTATATATAATATATATATATATATATATATTATTATATATATTTATTTAATATATATATATTAATATATATATATATATATATATATATATTTATTATATATGCATAGACCCAGGGAACATGATTTCAGGAACTTCTAAGTTTTGCAGATGATATTATAGTAACTATCTTTGTATAACTATGTCGTTGTTATGTTTAAAAGATTTAAATTGATCTTGGTAAA
>JABUQX010013906.1:2500-15000 GCA_015478945.1 Trachelipus rathkii
CAAAGAGTTGGAAACAACTAGTATCGGCGCCGATAATTTCGCTTCCGTCTCTTCATAATCTCAATAACCATGGTCTTTCATGGAACGACTGAGTTCGTGAAATATGTACTACGATGGTGCACTGTCAATGACAGAAAGCCATAAAGGATTTTATTGCGCCAGCTTTACCAGGAAAATTTCATCACGAAAATATCTCACAGCTTTCCTGCCACACGAGCAATCACTAGTAGGGAAAAAATTGAGGGAGCAGTCTCGCTGAAGTTATATCAGTTGGTGAAGATTAATAAATTCTCATTAAATCGCGACCATTGAAGTGAAGACTCTTTGAAAAATGTTGTGAATGGAATTGGCACCATAATATCTTCATTATTATCTCGTGGTACGAGTACTGACCCGCGTTCTCAAACACTCAAAGAAGAACTAAAAAGTCTTTTTTGAGAAAGAGAAACAAATGCATGGCATTTTCCTAGGTTGCTGCAAAATAATGATTGGTGTTTACAGCTGTCATATCTGTAAGATATATTTAGTAAAGACTAAATGTTATTAATACTTCATTACAGGGACGGACAAGAAACAGCAAGTTTTTCTTCTAATCAAATGAAAATGAAGGATTTCATGAAGAAAGGTAGCCTTCTTTGGAAGTCTGCAATTGAGAAAGGTGATTTTTCAAATTTTCCATCCCTTTTAAAATTTTCGAAATATAATGGCGAGAAAAAGCTAAAAGACCTCATTCTTGAATCATTTTATAAAATTGGCAAGATGCAGTAAAGATAAGTACTTTCCCTTCTCTTTCCGTTAAGATCTTGAAGTGGATTGTTTTCCCCCATTTCACAAGGCAGATTTGCTGAAGAATTAGATTTCACAGCTACTGAAGAGACGAATTTAATGATTCTTTTGGCGCTGAATCTCCTTTTTTACTGAAAAATTAAAACCTTGGAGAAGACTGACCTTATCAGCGCTGATTTTTTGGCTTTAGCATACAAAAAGGAGTATCCTAAGCCTAGTAGAAAAAGCACAAGTTTCCTTTTGCCATCTTCAACATCATACTTTTGTGAACAAGCTTTCTCTGCAATGGCCACAATAAAATGCAAAACAAGAAATAGGTTGTTGAAGTCTTCAGGAATAATGATGCCTGTTGCGTTTTAACAAAACAACAGACATTAACATACAATATTTGTGGAGTCCAAGCCAAATCAGCATAAATTTCCCCATTAACATTGAATTCTAAACCCGGAAAACCCCGCTTTCAATTTTAAACAGGTTAAAAACTTGTTTTACGATATTTTTAAAAATTTAAAATCTTTATTATATTATTATTATTTTATTAATTATTATTATTATTATTATTATTATTTATTATTTATTATTATATTATTATTATTATTTATTATTATTTTATTATTATATTATATTATTATTATTAATCATTATTAATTATATAATAAGTGTGCCTCAAAAATTCCACAGCCTTAAATAGGGTGGGGGTAATTACCCCCAGGTTGGGAATCGCTGCTCTAATCAATCAATTAATATATATATATATATATCTCTTAATATATATATATTATATATTATATTATATATATTATATATTATATATATATATAATATAATATATATATATATATATTATATTATATAATATAGTATATATATATCCTTTCTGTCTGTTTCTTACCCTAGATTGGAGGTGAGGTGCGCAATATACACCGAAAACAGAAATTGTTAAGTATAAGAACTTGGACAATAAGTCAAAGGAAAGCCCCCCCCCCCCGCCCCCTCCCGTACACTCCCCTTAAGTTCGATCCTGTCCGCATCCACGGGAATCCAACCTAATGGATTCACTAAATCCCACTGTGGGCACTTGTCATGGTAGGGTTTCAATCCCTGTGCCTAGGCTCACTACGCAATGCCTTCTCACAAATCCCAGCTGATCACTCCTATCAATCGCAGTCATTCTTCTCCTTGAAACCAAAATTCAAAATTTTCAGAAATTCCTTGAGACACTCCTTTACTGACTCAATACACTTTTTCTAGAGCTCTCAGTCGGTTGATTCCCAACACACTCCACTATACAAATAATATATACCTATATATAATATATATGATATATAATATATATATATATATATTTAATATAATATTATATTTATATAAATTAATATATTATAATTATACATATATATATAATTTTATATATTATATATAATATATATATATATATATTATATATATATAATATATATATATATATATATTATATATATATTATATATATATATAATAAATCTAACTTACATATACATACGTACATACATGCATACGAATAAACTTTATAAAAATTTACAATAATACAATAAAATGAGAATTACCAGCTTTCTGAATCCCATGGGAACCCAATTCCGCTTTTCAAGTGAATAAATAATAAAGCCTAACAATAAAAGATAAAAGTAAAACGTAAAATTTGAGTTTCAAAATTTTCGTACTGGCAACTATGTTATGGCATCTCCCTGAGTTGCCATTAAGGTTTTTTTTTTAAAATGACTTTTTTAATAAAATGTTTGTTAATGCTTTCAAGTTAAAAAAAATCCTTTATTATTGATTATGCATTTTATATCATTTATAATAAAAGGTTCTAGTAATCTCCTAGAGTTTACATTTTCAATGGAAGATATATAGAGGAACTTTCCCAAATTTTATCTATGATTACTTTCTTTATGACCTTCCGAGTGTCCAAATTTATGCTGGTCGTCGATTGCTCTTTATATAATATTAAATAAATGGTTTATATATATATATATATATATATATATATATATATATATATATATATATATATATATATATATATATATATATATATATATATAATATATTAATATATAATATTATATATGTGTATAAATATAAATAATAAATAATTTAAATTATTTAAATAATTAAGTTTAATAATTAAAATCTGATAAAAGTATCAAAATCGTTTTATTTTATTATAATTATGTAAGGTCGCTCTGGAATGTCACCAAAATGTGAACAATTTAAGATTTATTAATAATGGGAGTAATTAGTGAAAGTTGATGATGCGGCAAAAGTTTATTAAATTGCAAGTGAAATATATGGCACGTCAATAATAATTAATTAGAATGTAATAATGGCAAAAATATATTGGAATTGAATAAACAAATTTAATTGGCACTATTATATAACGGCAAAGCTGCCGGTTTTCTGGCCAGACGACTGACCCTCAAGCAACCTGCTTGTACGAAGGCTAAAATCACAATCCTTATTTCGGTTGATGCCTCGAAGGTGGCTCCCACAAGCTCTCATCAACCGTTACAGAATTCAAATCACCTCAGCTTTCATTGGCTGGTTTCAAATCTTTAAAAGTTTTTAAGTTTTAAAAGGCGAGCATTACGTGGCAGTTAGGTGCCATGGATTTTTCCATGTATATTTCAGAGATATGAAAGCTTCGATCCCGTACACATATGACTGGGAAGTATCTGCACATACATGCCCCGCTTTCTCCCTCTTAATATACATAGAATAATGGAAATTATCATATCAAAGTGGTGATTCCCGGCTGTGCTTTCCATATCTGCACATACATGCCCCGCTCTCTCTCTTTAAAATACATAGGATAATGAACGTTATCACATCAAGTGGTGATCCCAGGCTGTGCTCTGTAGAAGAGATTTCAAAATCAGGTAGAAGATAGCTTCAACCTGAGTTAATTGAAATATCTTCTTGTTAGGCACCCCTCAACCCTTTCTTAAATCTATTACAATCAAATAAAGGGAATAGGGAAAAGGTGAGAACAAGATAGGAAACCTAGACTTTGATAGGAGGGATAAATTTACATCTACTAATTATATTATTTTTTTCCAATTTTGTACTCATCTTTACACTTGTTATTTAATTTTTAATAATCTTTTGACTTATTTAACTGCAAAAAGAGATTACTAAGATGTTAACTTGCATATAATTTTTTTCTATTTCTCTCACATACTTATTATGAATTTTTCTTCTTTATTCTCTAATTTTGTGATCTGCACTCCACCAAATGGTAATTACATTTTGATGTTTCTTAAATTATCAAATTTCAGGTTGACCGTTCTCAAAATATAAAACGTGTTTTTTTTGTGAATCCGTAACACCTTAATATAAGGCCCTATTTGTAATTTAGGTTTTCCAAGCTTTCCCCAATTAAAACTGGTTTATTTCTTACTAAAATAAACTTTGCCTCCTTGAGATTTTTTAGGCAAAACAAACACGATCTTTTCCTTAATATTTTTTTTTAGGTGACCAAAGGCCCTAGCAAACCGAGCTGAATAATTATTCAAAATATGTATCATAGGTCAGAGGCCGATCTGGCACTTCCGTGCTCACTAAACCCCCTGGTATGTTCACATTTTGCCAAAAGAGCACTGTGAAAGGGTAATACATACCATTTTCCATTTGTGGGTGGCCTGTCTCATAGCAAAATAACGCGAGCGGGAGTACGGAATGCCCAGTCCCATGATGCCGGAGCTCATCCTCAGCTAGCAATTTAAACGTACAAGCTAGCAAAGGAGGATCCTATGTTGAATTTCAATTTTTTCCGTTCGACTTTGCACTTTTCGCTCGTGTACAGATTGCCTAGCACCTAGTCCATTTTACCATACCTCCTTCGAACAGGTGTGCTTGAAAACATCCCCCATTTATCAACTGCAATGGTATCAGCACCCCCGTAAGAGAGTATCTCATATAATAAAACTTTAATAACGCTTTCAGCGTTCATTTCCTTCCCTCTATTGGTATTGCAAAAAGATAACTACTGAATCGATCGATTTCAATGTGAATAAAATATTATAACCTTACAGAAGGAGGTAGCTTTAAACCATGTCAATGTGTAAATTACACCTCAACTTATGTAGACGAACCTCGCCGAACTGGCAATTCAGGACAATAGGTACCACGATTTGGCTTTCTTGGCACTCTCCACACGCCCCTACTATTTTTTAAACCCTTGCATGCAATTTCTTTGAAAGACAGAACTCTGCTTTCCGCTGCTATTTCTGTTCTTTTCCTCCCAGATTATTCTTTTGAAAATGGAATTGTTTTAATGAACATCATTTTATGCACTGTTTCGGGTAGAATCAACTCGAGATATCCTAACGAAATGCGACAAAAACCTTTATAATTTTATTTTAATACCAGAATTGTTTGTTTCTACATTCTAGCGCAATTTTTTTATCCCGTCCTTAATTAAGGATTTTTATAAAAAGTTATCTTCCTTTGTCCTAATACTTATTATCCTTTTTTGTAATCTCGCTCTTTCATAAAATCCTATCTAATAATTGCTTTATTTACGTTTGTTGCAATTCAGTGGATCAGATTACTGTCTTTAAATTCAAATTAAATCATTTTCCTCTCTTTAAGTTATTATTATCCTCTGTTTTCTCGTTCCTCTTCTTCCAAAATTTCAGCAACATTCCTTTCTTATTTCTACTCGTTGCCTCGGTTTCCTCAGATTTTAAAGGGTGCCCTATTCATTTTGCAACTTTCAATGCATCTTGGAAATGTGTGGGTTTTATGGTCCGCGCGTGCGTTATTGTGGGAACTTTTTAAAGGGCTAGCGGTTGAAACGCTTTTTCGAGTATTTTTCCCGAACCTGCTTGGTGATAAAGCTTCGTTTCGTGTGGATACTTGTGTATTTGGGATTAATCATATTATTTACATAATTCAATCAATGTGTTTTATTTTTTTTATCGTTAATAATTTGAAATTAACATAAATAATGAACTCAGCAGGTTAGAGTTGCCTCACTTGTTTCACGTTCTTGATTACAAAAATCAATTTGTTTTTATTTATATAATGTTTATTAATTCTTCTATATAATGTGAATATAGTGATTTTTTTCCCGGTCTACCCCATTAATGCAAAAGAACCAAACTATGAAGCCTTTTAGTCCAGAATTAATAGGTGCTTTACTAATTCATCATATCTCATCCTCCGTTGGAGGTTTGGCAGCTGTAATAAAATGCGAGGGGGCGGCTATTCCTGAATATCGCCCATGTTCACAACCGCTAAGGAGTTTTGAAGTCGCAATAACGAAAGATCTTTAATAGGTGTTGTGGTAATCTGGGTAGCCAGCGTGCAGGCGTTCTTATCGCGTTGTGAGCCGCACTAAAAGCGTCGTTCTGGAACTTTTTCGTTTCAAGATTATTCTTTTTTGCGAGAGCTACGGTTTTGTCCCTTTAATATTCAGATTAAAGGGTTCATTATATGGCTAAGCACGGTAGCATTTAATCTGTAAAAGGATAATTTCTTATCAATCCCTCCATCTCTTTGATGGTTTTGAGCAACTTTTCCAAGTCTAGGATTTCCTGCAACCTTATACCGGTTAACCCCAACCCTTCAGTGTTTATTATGAAGCAGAAGATATTTGCAATTCAGGCTACCTCTGGATTTGCCAGCTTTTACATTAACGCGGATATATATTAACTAATCTTTTCAAGACTGTCCTCCAACTAGCTTTCATGCCTCTACACCGTATGAATTAGGACATCATCCATGTAAACGTGACAGTTATTAATATATAATAATATATTTACGAGCCTCTGAAAAGCTGACGGGAGGAACGAATCCCATCGGTTAAACAAGTGTAAGAATAGTGTGGCCGAGATTGCTTCGTATCGTGAAATATTTTTTGGACCATCAGGATGTAATGGGACGTTAATAAAAACTTGCAGTTAGGTCCACCTTTTGTGTAGCATTTGCTGCCTTTTAATGCAAAATAGGGCATGCGTAAATATTAAGAGGCCAATATACCAAAATTTCGGTGCGTTTATTTATTCCTTAAATCTGTAATGCAGTCTCACTCTTCCCTTCTTCCTTTTTTCTAACACAGAGAAGGCGGGCCTGACTAGGTTGCAATTGTGCATTTCTAATACACCAAGCATCAACTAATTGATTTAATTCCCTTTTTCGTGCATCAATAACAGCTTGTGGGGGATTCTTCTGCCAGGTAATCTGATTTTGGTTTCCATGGATTGGTTGGCTTTTTTAATGGGTAACCGCGCGCGCAAATTCTCTCAATATCCTGTTCTGTATATCCCCCCACTTTTCTATCTATTTCACCCCCATTTCAGCCCTCTATTTTTCTACTCCCACTTTTTATCCCTCAGTATTGTTTTTTCCATATTTACCTAATATTTCCTTCCATCTCGTTTGTTGTTTTAATTTAACATGCAAATTCATCTTTAAATATGGATTTTAAAATAAATTTTTTATACTTAATTAAAATGTTCAATTTAGAGGAAAAGTGAAACTAAAAAGGCAAAGGTGGGTGAGTTTTAGGAGAGTCATGCAAAAGATCATGAGAAAGTGCATTTACCTTTATTGTTTTTACGAGGGGATCTGGCCTTAAAACTACTGTATGATTTGTAATTGGATCTATTAATAAATTTTTTTCAAAGTTATTCCAAAACCATACCAATTTCAAAAAATGTTATTCCTATTATAATTAACTGTTGGCATCACGAACATAGAATTTATGTGTGGTATATTTTATTCAATCCCTATATCCCAATTTTACAGTAATATGGTCCATATACATTTATTTTTTTAATCATGTGGCAGCTAAAATGTGAAACCAATTAAGCCGCTTTTTGCCTATCTATAGGAACAGCCTGGATTTCAAGTCCATTTCGGAGCCAGGATCGATTTGTATATACGTTTATTATCCTATTCTATTTATAGATTTTTTTATAAAACTTAAAGAAGCCAGATACCTCACTTTTAGAGAGGGGGGGTAGTCCCGTTCTTTCCTCGAACGGCAGAGACATATGCTCCGCCCAAATTAGAGTTTAAACATGCGCCTACTGTCTCTCCGAAAGCTCTGCTTTCTGTGCTCGTATGAAATATAGCAGATCAACACTTGTACTTATTACTAAAACAATTATCAAAAAATATATAACCATCATGCGTATTATAATTAGAAATATTCCAAAACAGGACTATATCATCTCTTTTTATTTTAATTTTTAATACATAGCTATGGCAATTTATGCTTTTGTATTTCAGAATTTCAATTTCAAATTTTGCTTATTTGACAAGCACTTTCCTCTTTAATTATAGTTATTGAATGATTTTTCATTATTATTCAATGCCTATTACTACTACTTAAATTGTTCAATATTACAATATAAATCATTACTATTATTATACTCTCTATTTTTACGATTTAACATCTACTTCATCTCATTTTATTACTTATTAAATTAATTTGTTTCAATAATTGCCATACTACATTTTTTCGTTAAAGTTGATCACTTGAATATTATTATTGAAAGATACGGTTTTACCTTTAGTTTATCTTCCAACGTGGGCCATTAAGCTGGGGTGATGAACCTTGTTTTGTTAGTTTCCCTGGCCAAGTGGGCAATTTGTCATGGTGGGGGTTGGGCAGTTGCTCCCCCTTCGATTGGGATAATAGAGTAAGAGTGGGTAATTCCCGATGACTCACATTTTAATATTTGCCCCGGTGTAAAATGCCTACTAATGGTAGAAGCATAAATCGTTGGGAGCCAATCATTTGGCTTGAGTGGCATAGTTTTCATATCTCCGGCCTTGTTTGGGCTCTGCCCCTCCTTGAATGAATGATGCCTTTCCTCTGATGGTTTCCGAGCCAAGTGGCTTAGAGTCTGCCACTTCTTTTGGCGGTGGTTAAAATAGCCTTGAAAGTTTGAAGTAAGATTTTTCATTTGAGTCTCCTGCTGATTCATCTTTCGCTCCTTCGCGATCATGTTAGTGTTTTCGTGAGCGTGAATATTTGGTTTTTGAGTACACTTCTTCTTTTGTTGAGTTCCACTTTGGGGATGTTTCACATTCCCCCAATATGGAGGGTCCCTCCCGTATTGGGGCATAGGCTGATAGTTTTTATGTACGAAATTCTTAAAGAGATCATCAGAAACACTAACCAACTTATTTATATCCTTATCTTGAGCTACAATATACAAGCTCATTTGTACTTGCATCGGAAGTTCATTTAAAAACAGTTCTTGTACAAATTTAGGGTTATTTTCCACAAGTAAATCAAAATTCTTGTGCCCGAGTACATCTTTAACTCTATTAATATAGTGACTCTGAAGCTCATTCTTTTCCATTCCTTTTTTGAAAATATCGCGGACCCGTTGCCTTAACGCTGGGAGGTATGTCTCCTCGATTCTGTTCATTAATTGTTCATACACATTTTCTCGTAATGGAAATTGTAATGTTGAAACAAGACTGTTGGGGAGAATCGATGCTAAAAGCCTAACTTTTTCTGAGCCATCATTTATCCCATTGAGTTTGAATACCGCATTCGTAGCCGAAAGCCAGCTGACAATATCATACCCATCGAAGGCGGGAAGTTGATTTGAGGACAGAGAGCTTTTGTTTCTTCGCGCCTTTAAAGTATGGAGCGTATCCGTAGGTGGGGAGGCGACCTTATTTCTATTCAATTTCGTGGAGGTACTTTCTCGTCGCTTTCCGTACTTGAAGATGACTCCTCGACCAAGAGAAGGGGATGGTGATTTTTGAGGCCGAGGGTGACTTCCTCGCTTGTTGGCCTTTGGGGGATGTAGGCTTCCCCCTCCCCACTTTAAGATGAGGTGCAGTTTTAAAATTTTGAGGGTCAATGAGAACGAAATGTTAGTTTGCAGAGAGAGGTTTCTTTCTTTTGGAATTTTTTTTTTTTTTTTTTTTTTTTTTTTTTTTTTGAAAAATTCTACGACTTTTTTAAACACAAGGTATTGTTTTTTTGTTATCAAAAAATCTTTCCTTCAACCGTAAAGAATTTAAAATTTTATCTAATATTAATATATATATAATATATATATATATATATATATATATATATTTATATATATATATAATATATATATATTATATAATAATAATATTATATAATTTATATATATATATTTATATAAATATATTATAATATATAAATATATATTATAATATATGAAATATTATATATAATATATATATATAATATATATATATATATTATATATTATAATATATTATTATATATATATATATTATATATATATAATATATAATAATATATATAATATATATGTATATATATTATATATATATATATTAATATATATATATATATATATATATAGTATATATATATATATATATATATATATTATATATAATATATATATATATATATATATAGTATATATATATTATATATATTATACTAGTATATATATATATAGTTATATTATTAATTATACTTTATAGAATTTAATTAGCTTTCGAAGTCACCAAGTTATTTGTGAATCCACTAGTCCCCTGTTTTAATGTCACAAGATTATTATTTATTCCGGTCACTGTTCAGAGGGATTTTTTTTTATATTATAAATTTTGTAAGGTCACCTGGATTGTGCCGCCATTTATTATATGTGGAACTGATATGATCAGTCAATTTTAAGATTTTTAATTAATAATGGAGTAATTAGTGAAAAGTTTGAATGATGCCCGTTTTCACAAAGATTATTAAATTGCAAGTAAAATAAATGGCACGTTATATTTTATTCACAAGAATGCAATAATGGCAAAAAATTTTTTAAATTAAATAAACAACAGTTAACAGCACTATTAATAATGGCAAATCTGCCGGTTTTCTGGCCAGACGACTGGCTCTCATGCAACCTGCTTGTACGGGGGGTTAAATTACTCAATCCTTTTTTATCGTTGATGCTGAAGGTGAGCTTCTCACAGCTCTCAGCAACCGTTTACAAAATTCAAATCATCTCAGCTCTCATTGGCTGGTTTCAAATCTTTATCAGTATTAATTTAATAAGGCGGCGCATTACGTGGCATTAATGATGCCATGGCTGTTTACCATGTCATACTCAGAGGTATGAAAGCTTGATCCCGCAAACAAATGACTGGGCAAGTAATCTGCAGCATTACGTGGCCCCACTGGTTCTCACCTCCTAAATATACATTAGAAATAATGGAAATTTTACCAATTATATATATACTATGATATAATTATATAGTATATATATACTATTATATATATATATATATATACTAGAATATATATATATATATATATAATTATATATAATATATATATATATATATATATATACTATATATAATATATATATATATTAGTATATATATATTATTATATATATATATATACAGTATAACTAAGGTTGCTTGGTTTTTAAACCAAACGTTTTTTTTTTTCATTTAAACGACTAAAAAACATTTCTTTATTGATTTGTAATTGTTTTTATGTTGTTTTTTTTCTAATAAAAATGTAATAAAATGATACGATAGCATATGACTAATACATCACTAATACATCACTGACTAAATATATATTTAGATGGTAAATAAATGGGAGGAAAATATTAGCGAACTTCAATTTAAAAACATTTCTAACTCAAAATAGTTAACAATCAACTTAAAAAGACACTTAACTTTTCTATCTTTTTCTTTTGTCTTTAAGTTAGAAAATTACTATTAAGATGTTAAAGTAAATAAACATTTTTGGGGATTAGTTCCAAAATTATATTTGAGAGGAAGAAATTCTTCAAATAGATTACACTGGCCAACAAAGATTTTGCGGCAAAACAATTGAAGGTCATTTTATAGGTAACTTCTTGCCCTGATTCCGAATATGACCTCCGTTTTCCTAGATTGGCTCTAGTTTTTGAGATACAGGGTGGTCACAAAAATACATTAATAACAACAATTTATGTTAGGTTGTAACGTAATTCACAATAAAAAACACGAAAGATATATATCAAATTGTTAATGAGTAAATAAATAAAATGCTAATAGGTCAAAACATTTAATTCAGTACAATGAAATCACAATTAATGCATTACAAATCGCTGTCTATATGATTGTCTTCTGTGTGCAGAATGTGGACAATCACGTTGAAGGCTCCAACAATAGTCTGCCATCATGTGTGTATCCCATCTTCCTTGGTATCCTTTCTTTCATCACCTTGATATCTTGATGGACCTCTCCCCCTGTTCCTCACTATAACATCCTATTATCCGAAACCGATCTAAGTGACTAAGTAGAAAGTGAACTTTTATGCTCATTATTAGCATTCAAATTTTTGAAGTCTGAAAGCCATTTTCTGTACGAGTTCTACAAAGTTGGCAGATTTATGGTTGCCTAAAAAGTTCTGAACAACCAAGACAAAAACTTTTCCAGGCAGGTGCTTCAATATCAGTCATGGAATTTAGTGAAATGGTCATCCTTGATGATTTGGCGATTTGAGGGCCGCTCAAGATTTCAGCTTTGAGTTTCTCCATACTCACCCGGGAAAAAATCTGCAAAATATATTTGAACATTCAATCATCTTTGTCTAGGGCCCTAACAAATTGCTTTCATCAGTGCTAGTTTGATGTGGAGTGGTGGGGAAAATAATTTTTTCCCCTGTCAACGAGTGGTTCGTTAATGATATTTGATGCACTTAC
>JABUQX010013906.1:22500-25000 GCA_015478945.1 Trachelipus rathkii
CTTAATTTAGTCTTCAAATATACAACGTCCGAAGAGATCCAGATAAAATAAAGGAGTCGAAGCTCACGTTCACTTAAACATCTATATGAAGACCATGTAAATACTTTTAAATATATTCTTGAAGTTTTATTGATATTAATATTTAAGGCCTTGTACTATACTACTAAAAAAATCATGCGGCGAAAAAATTGCTTTTGATTATCACACTATATATAATATATATATATATATATATATATATATATATATATATATATATATATATATATATATATATATATATATATATATATATATATATATATATGGACATTATAAATCCTAGCGCCTCTCACAGATTTCAATGAAACTTACAGAAAAAGTGAGAAATGTGTTGTAATTAGACAAGATCGTAAAAAAAAGCACCGAAGACACCTCATAAAAAATTTACGTTACAATGGGATTTTCCAAATACATTTGCAGGAAATGGTTTTTATTAGAAGAAGCTAAGAAAATCCATTGGAACCCACGTTACAAATACATAGCACAAGAACATATTTCTAAGAAGGGCTCCTTTCCCGTATCCCCCTATCCGTGAGTGGCGCTAAAATAATTAAATATTGCTTCAACTCCACGATAGGAAAGTAAAATAATTTAAATAAAGGAGCATATGCCAGTAAAATTAATTTTTAATGTAGTAAATATGAAATTTGAAGACTTTGTAACTTATTTCAGAAACATTTCCCGAGCTTTTATTAACTTTTTCCTTCAATTTTAACATATTTTACACATTTCATCTAAGTTTCATAAAAATCAGAAATTAAGTTTCTTTAAAATCTGTGATGACATTAGGATTAATATGGGCCCATATATATATATATATATATATATAATATATTTATATATATAAATATAATATATATATAATATATATATATATATATATATATATATATATATATATATATATATATATAGGAACTCCTCCTTTAAAGGGTAGTTAACCGATATATATCGAACGAACAATGTAATCGATTTTTTTTTTCGATTATTTCAAGGAAAAAGTGCGACAAGGTTGCCAATGAGTTTTTTTTTTTTTTTTTTACTAAAGGAATACCCAAGATTAAATAGCAAAGATTTGAAAGAGTCAGGGTCTCTCGCCGGGGGGCGACGGGGGGGACTTCGTCCCCTCTGTCCCTCCGTCGCGGCTCGAGCCCCTTAATAAAGAATAAAAAGAAAATTTAAAAAAATTAACATATAAAATTAACATATATAAAAACAAGCAATTACTTGTGAATAACTTCTAGGTCTTTCTATTGGAGATTTTAGGCTAACGTACAGTGCATGGTTATGGCAAGAGAGAGATGCGTGAATTCGATAACGCAGCGATATTAACTTTTTTATAGGATTAAGTTTGCCTATATATTATATATATTATATTATATATTATATATAATTAATATATATATATATATATATATAATATATTATATATATATCTATATATAATATTGTATATATATATATATATTATATATATATATATATTATATTATATATATTATATATATATATTTATATAATATATATATAGTATAATATATATAATATATAATCATATGTTTTTTTTATTGATTAATTAATTAATTGTTTATATTAGTCAAGTAAATTCACTAACTAAACCTGGGCGAGGTAAATGCCGAATCATAAACGGCATCAACTCCTTCTGTGGTGTTTAAAACGATGCTTTTTAAAGGCTAGTAAAGACAGCGATGCCAGTCTTTTCGTATATGGTGGTCGAATTTTTAATAGAAGATCTTCATATTATTATTATTATTATTATTATTTATTATTATTATTATTAATTATTATATTTTATTATTATTATTATTATTTTATTATTATTATTATTTTTTACAAGTTCTTTCTTCTTCTAAATAGTTCTTTATTTTCGGAAGAAATTTTATTAAGGCTATTTGGAGAATAAGAGAAGTTAAGACTTTAATATTATCAATATTTCGCCTGTACACTTCAGGCATGATCACGGTTAACTAACTATTATTTATAATGCAGTTTACAAAATAAATTCTAAATATGAAAAATCTAAAATTATTTTACTTAATTGTGAAGTTTAAAATAATTTTGATGAAAAATAAAAAAAAAACTTAATGATCACCTCTATGAATATCAAACATTTATATTTATAAGTATAAATATAAATTCTGCAAAGCTTTTGTTGATTGCAATCGTAGCGCAGTGGTAGCGTGCCCGACTTTTTTCCCCTCAGATAGCCACATTCGCTGAGTTTAATTTTTGACTGAAATAAAATTTTTAAAAAAATCGCAATTTCAACTGTAGGAGGGGATTTGTGATCCGTCGTGTAATGCTCCCATATTTTACTGGGTTTATACCCATGTTGCATAATTCGGGTTCTTAAAGTGTTAGTTGTGTATCCAACATAAGAGGAATTACATCCTACTTTGCAATTAATACACAACATAACTTCTGTAATTCTCCGAAC
>JABUQX010013907.1:0-5000 GCA_015478945.1 Trachelipus rathkii
TATTATTATAATTATTATTATTATTATTATTATTATTATTATTATTATTATTATTATTATTATTACATATTATTACATATTTTTATTATTATTATTATTATTATTATTATTATTATTATTATTATTAAAGTCAATCTATTCCTTTCATTTGAGCAAACATTGTTTAATAATGATACTGTTCGTTCTGACGAGACTGATGTCGCATTTACAGTAAGATATTTCATTGCTAACATAAACATAGCAGGGAAAGCATTTTTATTATCATTCCAAAATTTTATTGGGTCGCATTATCCACTCTGATCACTGTGGAATAACCGAATAGCATTAGTGAACACCTCAGAAGACTTCAATATTTGACTATGGCTCAAACGGTAGAGCGACGGAGTCACATGGCAACTCGTGGGTTTGAATCCTAGTTCGGATCCGAGGTGAAATTACCTAGAGAAGTTCCCCTTCCTTGAAGGGCTATGCCCGTCAGGTGAACTTTTTCTTATAAAAAATAGGCCATGTCGACTCTCCTCCCTATTTTTAAGTTCCTGAAAAGACGAAAAATCTAAACCCCAATTTTTCATTTTATACACACGACATTGGGGGACGAACCAAAGAACGAAATATGGGGGGAGAAAGAGAGTTTCATCACTTCAGGGGTGTCGGGAGAAGGGGGATATAAGATTTATTTTTTTCCGGCCTTTAAAAATTTTGAAAAATATCGGCTTTCGATATTAAGAAAAATATCGAAATATCGATATATCGCCCAAGAAAATATCGCCCAAAAAATATATCGATATATCGAGCCAAAATATCGATATTTCGATATATCGGCTGAAAAGACATCCCTTAATGTATATATATATATATATATATATATATTATTATATATATATATTATATATATATATATAAGTTATTATATTATTATTATTACATATATATATATATATTATATATATATATATATATATATATATATATATATTATATATATATGTGTATATATAACATATATATATATATATATATTATTATATATATATATATATATATATATACATATATATTTTTAAAGTTTATAAATATATATACATATATGTTATATATATATATGTTATTATTATTATATATATATATATAGTCTCTTTCACCATTCTCTATATTTTTTATATCTGAATTATTTCACTTATGATCAATAATGTGTATCAAATATGATACTTACAAGAGATCTTGTTTACTGTTTTACTGCTTTATGGGTAGTAAAATTAATATTTTTTACTTTATAAACAGAAAAGTTAACAATAATAGAAAATATATATTAAAAAGATAAAATTTTAAATAAAAAATAAAACATTTAAAATAAAAATGAAAATAAAGCTTAAAAATTATGAAACAAAAACAATAAATGTAAATAAGACTTGCAAAATAATAAAACTTTAAAAGAAAATAAAAATAATAAAGTTAACATTTACGAATAGAAAACGAGATATAAACAAAAGTATATTAAAGTTAACGCTTTCGAAAAGAAAGATGGATATAGCTATTAAATATGTGAAAGAAATTTAAGCATAAATGTTACAGGATCAAAATCAAATAGATCAAATCTTTACATTGAAAAAATGATTGAGAAAATGAGGAAGAAGAAAAACAAATTGTATTTAAGTTTTATTGATTTGCAACAGGCTTATGATAGGATTAATAGGGAAGCTCTATGGTAGGTTTTAGTGATATATGGTGTTGGTGATAAGCTTCTGAATGGAATCAAAAGTATGTATGATGATAGTGAAGCGTGTGTAAGAATAAATGGTGTCAAAAGTGATTGGTTTAATATTAATAGCGGAGTGAGGCAGGGATGTGTTATGTCTCCTTGGCTATTCAATTTGTATGTGGATGGGTTATGAAAGATTTAAAGGTGGGGTTGCAGGGAATGGTGTTAGAATGATGGAGAATGGAAGAGAGTGGAGAGTGCCCTGCCTATTTTATGCGAATAATTTGGTTTTGAGTGGCGAATCTGAAGAAAGTTTGAGAGAATTTTTGGTAGATAGATTTGGCAGGGCGTGTAAATGGAGGGGTTTGAAAGTTAAAGTCGATAAGAGTAAGGTTATGGTTGTGAGTGAGGACAGTCCATGGCGTGAAGTTATGTTAGATGGTGAGCAACTGGAACAAGTGTCTGAGTTTAAACATTTAGGATATATGTTGGATGAGCAGCTGGAACAAGTGTCTGAGTTTAAATATTTAGGATATATGTTGCATGAAAAGGGAACGGATGATGCAGAGTGTAGTAGGAAAGTTGTGAATGGCAGGAAGGTGGCTGGTGCAATTAAATCGTTGGTGGATGTAAAGAGACTAAGTATGGAGTGCGCTAGGGTCTTATATGAGGGTATGTTGTTACCTGTGTTAATGTATAGTAGTGAGACTATGGTCTGGAATAAGAGGTATAGATCAAAGTAAAATATGTTCAGATGGACAATTTCAGGGGCATGTTAGGTGTAAGAAGAATTGATAAAGTAAGGAAAAACGTATTAGAGAGTTGTGTGGTGTAAAGAAAGGGGTAAATGAGAAATTAAATGAAAGTACGTTGAGATGGTTTGGTCATGTGGATGATAGTCGGTTGGTTAGGCGGATGTATTGTGGTGAGTGTGTTGGGAATCGACCGGCTGGGAGACCGAAGAAAAAGTGTATTGAGCCAGTAAAGGAATGCCTGGAGGAAAGAAATGCGAGTTTGGCAGAGGCGAGAAGAAAGGTGCATAATAGGAGTCGAATGGCGGGGTTTTGTGAGGCGGTATGATTGTGGCCCACCTGGGCCAAGAGATGAACCCCATATTGACCAGATGCCATAGTGAGGGTCCGTCGCGATCCCGAAAAACTCTAGGGTGGATTTTCTGACTGCGACGAATTCTCACTAAAAGGTATAAATTGGGAGGTAAGGCTGGGCTTTCTTTACGACTTGCGACATATTCTTCTATTACTTTTCTGTTTCCGGTGCATGTTACGCACCTTACCCCCAGTCTTTTGAGAGAAGGTGGGTGATGATGATGATGTGATGGATGAGATGATGATGATGATGGCATGATGATGTGATGATGATGATGATGATGATGATGATGATGATGATGATGATGATGATGTGATGATGATGATGATGATGATGATGATGTTACAGCTAAAAGAAAATATATTAAAACGTAAAACTTAACACAACGCATAGAAAACGGTGCACAATGAATGAGGTTTATAAAAGTAAGTCAGAAGAGTCATTTAGGATACCTTTGATGAAATATTTTAAAGTTTTTGATAGATTTGGTTGTTAGTTAAGTTTTTGTTAAGTGTCGGTATGTTAACATAGTTATGTATACATATTGAACAAGAATGAAAGGTATAGCGTTATATTGTGAAAGTGAAATAATATCATAAGTATTAGATCTTACTTTTGCTAATGTTTTGTAAGGTATATTAAAGTTGTCAGGTTATAAAATCTCTTCGTAAATATATGTCAGTGTGTAGAAACATAAAGTGAAACAATGATTAAATGTTTGAGTATATTTAATGCTAAATTCAAATGTCCATTAATAATAATATAAGAACTTTTTCCATTTCCTTGTACAAAGATCTTATTTTTATGCTGTTTATACAAATTGTGAATTTATAATCCCAAAAAATATATAAAGTCTTAACAAAACTTAAAGCATTAGACCAATAGATCACGGAGGGGTCTAAGCGATGTGGGTGGGTGGTTTGCGTTTACTACGTTACTGTTTTAATGCTTTAGTGCTTTAGGGTGAAAAAAACACAAATTTTTATAAATCCGTTCCACTTTACTATAATATTTGTATACAAGGAACTTATTTTTGTTTAGAATACAATCAATGAAGTCACAACATGACTTAAACAATAGATTAATAGATCATGGAGGGATGTGGGTGAGTGATTTGCGTTACTGCTTCACTGCGTCACTATTTACTGCTTTCTGAATTTTCTGCTTACTTCTTTAGAATCAGTAAAATTAATATTTTTCACGTCATAAGAATAAAAATTAACAAATATAGTAAAAATATTAAAAGAATAAAGTTCCAGGTTAAAAGAAAATATATTAAAAATATAAATGCTAATCCACAACGTTTAGAAAACGAAATATAATTTTAATAATGTTTCAGTTTAGAAAAAATATAATTACATAAAAATGTTAACGCCTGTCAAAAGAAAACGACATATAAATGAAATGTGTGAAAAGAAATTAAAATTTAAATGTTACAGCTTAAAGAAAAATATAAATATTTATTAAAGTTTACTCTAGCGTAAGGCTGTCAGAATAGAGAGAGAGAGAGAGAGAGAGAGAGAGAGAGAGAGAGAGAGAGAGAGAGAGAGAGAGAGAGAGAGAGAGAGAGAGAGAGAGAAGTAGAATCGCTATAGCTAACAAGCTTAGCGACCCTTTTAATAGAGACCGTATATTTAGCAAGGTCTGGTTATTATAGTTATGTTATATTTATGTGAGTTTATAATACAAAAAATTGAAGTAAAAATATGACTGTTTTAGCCACAGAGAGTAAATCAAATTTACCCTTCTAAATACATCCATCACCCTTCTCCTCTTCTCCTCATCATTTATACCTCTAATGTTCCATGTGCCCAGACGATTCATACAATTTCGTTAAGATACAAGGTCGGTTGCGTCGGTCACGACCAGGTACGAGGCATGCATAAGCATTTCTAGAGTAAAGATAAATAGTATTTTGTCACCAGCAAAACTACCACTGTCCTTTTAAGCCCCTCCTACGACCATTACGTACACTGTGGAAAATTTTTTCCTCACAAACAGGGATTTGTGAAAAAAGTGCAGTTTGTAAATTATAATAATAATAGTGTTTTATGGTCTGTGCATGATAACGAAGAGTTCACTTCAGTGTAAAAAGAATGTGAATAGGAGTTCAAGAGTGGCGAGCCAATGGGCACTGGGAGTGTCATGGGATGTACCCCACACCTCAATTGCTCAATGGGATATAATCTCATAG
>JABUQX010013907.1:15000-17500 GCA_015478945.1 Trachelipus rathkii
TAAATGTGATTAAAACGTTTAATAGGATTACTAGACTTGCGTTAAGATTAAGAATGGGAGGGGAGTTATTTCAAGTAGAGGTAGCTCTTAAACAGGGGCGTATGTCTCTATGGTTTGTTTAATATATTTATAGTGGTGTAATTTGGGATACCTAAATGAGGGGAAATGGGAGATTACCGTTTTACAATTTGCTGACAATACTGTTTTGGTGACTGATTTAAAAGAAAAACTACGAGGTTTGAATTTGAACTACGGTGTTTGTATTTGAACAAGTATCGCCAAGGAAAAGGGCTAAAAGTTAATCCTGTCAAAAGTAAAGCCATGAAAATTGATGGAAAACATAAAGGAAACGAATGTCAGTCTGGCTTGGATAGCATAAAGGTAGGGATGGATATTACGGTTTTCGGGGGTGTGAAGGAAGAAGAGATTGACCGTGTGGATGCGCCAGACGAAAGAGTTTTAAGTAGTCTTAGAGAAATATGCAAAATGGTGAATTTATCTATAGGAAGGTAAAAATGAAATTGCTAGACTGCTTATTTGCTCTAACCGTTTTGTATGGGTGTGACACGTGGGCATTAAATTCTAAGATGAGACAAAAGATTGATGCTTTGGAAATGAAAGGCTTGTGAGATATTTGCGGAGTAAAGAGAATGGATATGATTAGCAATTTAAAAATAAGAGAAAAGAGTTGACTAAGATAAGAAATCTATTTGGGGTGGAGAAGAGGTATTAAATAAATCTTAGGGTAACTGATGATGATATGATCGAATAATTTGCTAAATGGCTTTAATATCCAGAATTGGTAAGAAAAGGAAGAATGGGGGAAAATCAAAGGAAAGTTGACTTGATTGAGATAAACGGGCTATTAATAGCACAAAGCTAGTATTTTGTTGACAGACGTCAATCCCAGACTAACGTTTGATAGGACTATATTCGGAGGCGAAGTTTAATAGTCGTGTCTATGTGGACATTCCCTATAAACGGCTAAGGGCTATACTGAACAGTCCGGGTAAGAGTAAACAAAAGAAATGGTTTCGTAACATTGTTGAAATCTCATATTAATGCCACTAATAATTAGAAATTAAAGTAGGATTATATATATAAAAAAAAAAAAAAAAAAAAAAAAAAAACTCATCCTCTCCTAAAAAGAGATACCACATCTGATAGTCATTACTTTATGTACAAATTCCATTTCCCTCAGTTTGACTATACGTTGTCAGATAGGTTGTCAGATAGAGGGTATGGTGTAAGATAGAGTGTAATAAACTCCCTACAGGGCAAACAGATTTAAACAGCGCAATAGAATATTGATGAACATTTTCTTCAATAAAAATCTATCTAAGGATTTTTAATTTTAAAGAAACTACAGGATATATGGGAATATGTATAATTGATATTAAAAACGTGAATATTTAGTTCAGTATCATTAATTATATTTTGATCCATCATGATATAGGATTTTTTGTGTTTTATTTAATATTATTTTTATTATTATTTATTCCTTATTCACTATATTTATATTATTTTTATTATTGAGTAATAATATTTTATCTACTACATATATATATATATAATGATATATATATATACTATATATGACGCCACTTCATTATATAATGTAGAAATAATATCTTACCTATTAACGCATGCTATAAGTTGTTTTATATGTACATACCTACATAATTATATATATATTATTATACTATATATTATTACTATTATTAATATATATATAATATATATTATATTCTAAATATATATATTATATTATACTATATATCATATAATATATACTTTGTGAGTACTAAATAATATGATATATACGCTAGCTCAATAAGCCATATTTCATCCTATATTAGATCTACATTAATATATAAGATTACGTTAAGCCTGCCTTTCATATTAAATATTCACATGAACGTGGCAAAATTAATCATATTAAAGTTTTAATTTTAATATATAATATTCATCATAAGCATACACAATATTTTATTTCGGTATGTATCTTTATTATATTGTTTTTGTAGTTCAAATTATTATAATCTTAAAATATTATTCTGAAGATATATCAAGTTTGAAGAACGATAGGTATAGGAGAAAAACAAACAAATAAAGTCAATAGAGGAGTTACTTTACAAACAAGGAACAAACATTCTAACAATAAAACTGTGTTACTGAGCTTTCGAAGTTTAAGTTGAACTTACCAATGAAGGGCAATGAGGTCTTTGGTTCAAACAATCTTTTAATTCTTATTGGTACTTTTATATGTTGTTTGGTATCTTACCATTTCTGCAAATTTAATTTTTAACATTTACTACACTTTTTTTTAGAAAAAAAATCTAAAAAATTTAAATTTGTGGATGGTTCGAATGTGTTTTCAAACTCTTCAAATTTTCTTTTTATTATAGTTTTTATTATTTTTTTTATGTTATTTACAGTCTCGCGTAGATATGCAATAAATTAAAGAATATCTTCAAGGAAAGAAATTAGTAATGATTGT
>JABUQX010013907.1:20000-25040 GCA_015478945.1 Trachelipus rathkii
TATAATATCTATTATTATATATATATATTGGAGCGCTAGTACAAAAGAGTAAATATTCGTATTAAAGAAAAACTGGCAAAGGTCGTAAACAATCTTCATTTCTTTTCTTTCTTTCCCTCTTCACCTTTAACTCGACGCTTGATTTACAACATTCCTCGAAAAAAATGGGACAATTGAGATGACTATGTCATTTATCAAAACCCTTTATTCAACTACAAATATTCTTTTTCAATGTAATACTGAGGATATATCATATATATAATATAATATATAATATATATATATATATATATATATCTATAATATTATTTCTTCTAATATATATATAATATTATATTATATATTATTAATTAGATTAATATATATATATAGTAAATTATAATTCATTTAATAGTATATATTATATATGAAAGAATACATACATATAGGCATTTATCCTATAAAAGGAAGTTATCAATAAATGCATAATATCCGACAATCGCCGAATACCGCGTGAAACCCTGCAGTGTCAACGTGTTAGCTAAAACAACTCCAATAGAAAGATCGGGAAAGTTTCCACAAGTTGCTTTTTACTTTTTTTAACTCAATGTTAATTTTTTAATGTTAATTTTTTTTATTGTTCTTTTTTATATATTTTAAAGGGGCTCTAGCCGACGGAGGGACAGAGGGGGGACGAAGTCCCCCCCCGTCGTCCCCCGCTGAGGGCCCGAGAGACCCCAGTGACTTCTTTCAAAATCTTTGCTATTTTACACTATGGTATTCCTTTAGTTTAAAATAAAAAAAAAAAAAAACTGTCATTCGCCATTAACGAAAAAATAAAAAAAAAAATTATAAAATTTTATTTTCTCTTACCTATTAAATTTCTGCCTCACAAACTTCCCGGAAAAACTGCACCAGTCAACGATTGTGTGAGAAGATGATCCTTAAATTTTTCTCACTAACGTTTGTCTCGTTCCATAACGAAAAAAAAATATATTTTAAGCACTGTACTGTATTTTATGCGAACATTTCATAAAAAAACGTATTTCTTTTTATGGCACTATAGCTTTTCATACACTTCTTTTTAACACATCTATATCTATAGCTATTTCTAAATTCATATAACTTACAATCATTTTTTGCATTTAACACCTTTTTTACAGCTTATTAGTAAATTAAAATGTTTTAGAAAACCGACTAATTCATACTTATTAGAACATAGCGAATAAACATCATCTACTAGCAACATTGTCCGAACGAATACTAATTTTCTATTTTGTAATTCCCCATTCGAACGTCCATATATCAAATTTTAAAACTTATCGAACACTTCAGATACTTTATAAACTTTTTTTTATTCTACAACTTTTAACAATAATTACACATTTCCGGTAATAAACTTCGTACGCTCATTTCAAATATTTTGTTTTCCTGTAAATACCGTATTTCTCTCGATATCGAGATATAAATGAAATTTCACCACATATATATATATATATATATATATATATATATATATATATATATATATATATATATATATATATATATATATATATATATATATATAATATAATATATATATATATATACTAATTCTAGTACTATAAAATAAATGCTTTTATAATTTTATTGTAGTGAAAGCTCACAATTTTGTCGGAAATAAAACTATTATAATAATACTAAAAACAAAGCATCTATGAAAGTTATTATTATGTATGGTAAATTGATTAACTTCTTAGGAACATAATATTTTTATTCTTTTTGTTTATATTGTTTAAATCTTAAAATGACCAATAAAGTCCCTTTCTCCTACCAGCTCTTTGAAGCCAGGAGGAAGACATGATTAGACCAACATCAGTGACGTTAAAACAAGTGTCAGGGCTGGCCACAACACCCTCTAAATATATTGTATATTAAAATTGAAGGTGTTATGATATAATTAATGTTCTTATAACAAGATCTCTTGTAAATGTCATTTTGATACGCTATGTTGATCATCGGTGAAATAATAAGATATAAAAAATTGAGAGAATGGCGAAAGAGATCTAGCCCAGTATATCGAGGCACTATCGCCCTCGCCCCTGGGCAAGGATAATAGATGGATTATTTGGAATCGGTATTGAAAATGTACTCAAAAAAGTCAATGACCCAGTCCTTATTTATTATATAAAATAAAAATTGTCTATTAGGAAGCAAAAGAAAAACAACAAACAAAAACAATATTAATAATAGCTTAACATCAAAATCTCTTTAATACCTTCATCATAATATTATTAACGAAGATTTGAAGTTTAATTCTATGTTTAATTCAGTGTGGCCTATATCATAAATTAATAGGTGACCCCAAATTTGATCAGCGGTCCATTCCACAATCTTTTTGATAAAAAGGGCCATATAATATAATAAATAACACGGTGATAATAGTGGCTAGGATTATCTAAGCCCAAGTGAAAATATTTTTAATAATTATTATGAAAGTAAGTTTCTTGTGGTTATATTTAATAATTCTGAAAGCCTATTCTTTTTAGTGTCAAAGAGAAAATTTATTTTATAAAAGAAATGAAGTCATTGCCCAAAAAAAAAGAATCCTTCTGAGAATTGAAATCGCCGTGCCTCAAAAAAAAAACACAATCTAAAGAATTCCGAAAAAAGAAAGCTTCGACCTGCTATTAGGGTAGAGGTAAAGACTCCCCACCATTGAGATCCTCCAAAAGCACTTAAGAAAAAGCTTTCTTTAAAATGTTGAAACTCAAGAGGAGAAAAGTCAGATTCCTGATTTGAGGACTCACGGTCCAAACGATATAGCCTGTTACTCATCGAAGTAGGCTTAACTTCAAAATTTGGATGAGAACACGCAAGGCCGCAATAACAACAACAAAATTCAAAGTCGCCTCTAGTCTGAGACGAGTTAAAGCTCAAAATTGCTTGTCTGTTAAAGTGCTGAACCGCTTTGTAATGTCGCTCAAAGAATATAGGAAGGTGCATGGAAATTCCTCTCCCGCGCCTAGAGTGTATTTTCATTAACAAAGTTATTTTTTGTTGAAGTGCAAATTTAATTTCGTAATTATTTTGTTTTATTAAAAGTAATTAAAATATATTATAATCCGGCAGCATAATGACGTTGTAAAATAATGGAAAATCAGATATGTTTATTTTTGTTGACATAGAATAATTATGATGTGCCTGCAAAGAAAAGTCTTCCCTAAGAAATTAAAAGTCAGAGAAATGCATTTATAGCGAAGGAGAATGAGGGCTTCCCCCCCATCATTCTCACTCCCATTCCCCCACAACGGAGGGATGGGAGATGGAAATCTATTTACTTGTAAATCGGGCATGTTACCATGTGACCGTTATACGATATAAGAAATATTCCTTTTTAAGAAAGGAAATTTGTAACTGTGTTTTTTAGGATAATGAAATTTATTGGTAAAAACTTTGCGGCTAGTGGAAATCGTATTTGTAAAATGGGCCTCTTATGATGGTCACATTAACGAAGAAATATTCCTTTTTCTAAAGAAGGAAAATTGTAATAGATTTAAGATTATTAAAATTTATATTTTAAAATGTCTATTTTGTGAGGCCTTTAAGGCCACAGGAATTGCTGGAGATCTCCATTTTAAAATTATTGTATGTTATTATTGATTTTAATACTTAGATTAGAAAGGTCCTCTGATTAAAATATATAATGAAATTATTATAATTAGTAATATACGAATTTATTTTATGTTTAATAGGAAGATCTATATACATAAAATTATTTTTATAATGTTTTATGGTGCTGATTAATGATATATCTTTCGAATTGATATGAAATCATATTTAAAAATTATCTGAAATAACGAGTGAAATAATACGTTCGTTCGTGATACCATAAGTGGGAGGAGCTATGTTCTCCTATAGACCTCTGACGTCATCACGAATGGGTAGGCATGAGACAAGAGGCTGTTGGGTACCAAAAAAGTTGGGAGTTGTCTCTAAAAATGAAGTAAATTCTACGGAATATTTCTGCCAACTTTAAAATTTTAAAAAAATGTATTTTTTATAATTGAAGGCTGGGTATTCTTGCTTGCCCGGGAGTCACCAGAAGATGTACTAATTCTAGAACTATAAAATAATGCTTTTATAATCTTTATTGTAATTATAAAGCTAGAACTCATTTGAGGCAAAAGCTATTATAATAAGAGTAGAAACAAAGCATCTATGAAAGTTGTGTATTTATGCACGGTAAAATTGCCTGCATCTTATAAGATCACACATTTTTATTCTTTTTGTTTATAATACAAATTTACAGAAGTAATAGAGTCCTTTCTCCTACCGGCTATAGCTGAAGCCAAAGGAGGGAAGACGAGTTAGGAGAAGACATCAGTGCCGTTAACAAGTGTCCAGGGCGTAGCCCTGGCACTCTAAATATATTATTTTATATTAAAATTGAAGGGTGTTATTATATAATTAGGTTCTTATAACAAGATCTCTTATAAGTGTCATTTTGATACGCTATGTTGATTCCTCAGTGAAATAATAAGATATAAAATTAGAGAGAATGGTGAAAGAGATCTAGCCCAGTATATCGAGGCACTATCGCCCTCACCCCTGGGCAAATCATTCTAATAAATATAATATTTAGACTCTAGTACTCACGAGTATTGAAGTAAAGTGAAGCCTTATTTATATATAAAAATATTAATAATCTATCATCAACTGTGAAAAACAACAATACGAGAGAATATTAATAAATGACAAACATCAAAATCTCATTAATACACCTTAATATGTGTACCCGAGGGGTGAAGGATTTAATTCTATGTTTAATTAATTAGCCAAGCCTCTATATCTAACTTAAAAACCACAATGGCATATAATATATATATATATATATATATATATATATATATATATATATATATATATATATATATATAATATATATATATATATATATATATATATAGTTGATATGAAACTAAAAAAACATTCAACTGTAAATGTTGTATTATGTCATCATTAGTCCAATCATTGTTGCTATAAGTACTTCTAATCATGTCTTTGTTTTCTTCCGAT
>JABUQX010013908.1:0-15214 GCA_015478945.1 Trachelipus rathkii
TTATTTGACGGATTACTTGTCTAGGTGTAATCGCAGATAACTTCTTGAGCTGATGAGGAGAGGGTAGAGAAAATAGCTTTTATTTTTGAAGATATAGTTTAAGCGTCATTACTTTACACATTATTTGAGTATATAGAAATTAGTCGACATTACTAAATCTCAACGAAGTTAAGAGCATCACATCTGTCATATGAAGATTATATTATCTTCCCACTTGTGCAGTGATGTGGCAGGAGGTCGGTCTGCGAAAGTGGATGGCTCGGCGGGTGAAGGCTTGATGAGAAAGAACTTAAGGAGTGTGCGAATGGTGCTAACTACGTCAGCATCTCTCTTCGACCCTGAATTATCGTTTCGGGAACACATATCTAATTTGATTATGTCGTTTCATAAACAATGCCTATATTATATATATTAACTTTCACTAAATAATTCAGTTATTGATTAGACACTATGGGTATATTTAATATCGGAATAAATATTATATATAAGGAATATCTCATATCATGTAACTTAGGTCAATTAAGCAAACCACCAGTTCATTAAAAATCTTTAATATATTTTACTTAAATCAATTATACCTTCAGGAGAGGTAAAGGTTTTTTCTCTTATGACTAATAGAAGTATAGTACACTTTGGCCTTTCCTATTGAATCTACTACCATAATCATATTTATATGCTTGGCCTGACTATATTATATTACTTACCTCTAAAGAATATTAGCATTATACTACTGTATATGTCTATTGATTTTTTTAAAATACTTCATTATTTGTCTATTACGTGTTTAACGTGGAGTGTAAAGTTTATTCAAATGTATTATTCTGACTGTGCACAAATAGGAAAGTGTGTTGTGGCTGCGAGTTTCGCATCCGAATCCGCGGGTGTGACTTATTCCGCTATCCGGTGTAAAATCTGGACATCCGCATTCACTATCCGCATCCGCGCAATTTCTGCTGTCTTATACTCTGACGATTAGATATCCAGATATCCTAATCCTCTACCACACTTCGCACAACGCGCGTGAAATTTTTGTCACAAAAGGGTAGAATGACCACTCGGATATAACGATACTAGATTTCAACTGAGACTCTTATTAATACGTGGAAATTCTTAGATCCTTACAAAAAACTCCTTAGGTCATTTATTCAGTAATTCGGGTATCAGTATTCCTATACCTTACATAAGGTCGACCTTTAATAAACACTTAATTATCTAAATAAACACATGATCTACTATATCAGTCCGGTAAAAATTTTTTTCCGGGTTACTGCTATAATCTCATCGTAAGAAAACTAAAATACTATTATTACTATGTTAAATACTACATCTATTATATATATAAGAGGGTTATAATAATTGAGTGATATTAGAAATTGCCGTAATATAAGAATAGGGCTCACAAAATGGCGATACTTATCATTTTAGGGCTGTTAAGAGTAAACTCGATATATATTGTTAAGTTGTATTTTAGTACTCAATGTCCTCCCCATCTGGATTATCTATAATTACTGTTCTATAGATCAAGGCTTTCGATTTTATGCTTAGTGAGGCAAGAGAGCTGATGAACATTAAGATAAATTTAAAGCCGAACATTGGTTATGAATGGTTCTTCTTCTCACCATATAGAAAGCATTAACGAGGTGATATGATACTTTGACACCGTATAACGTTTTAGGCATATATTAATAACATAATCATATATCATAATAGGTCATCAGGTGGAACTATATCTTCTCCTACTTGTGTAATTTTGCGTGTATACTATCTATATAGCTAATTGTTCAACTATATTATATATTTCATTGATTGCCCACAATGGATAATATTCGCGTCGTTATATTTCCCCTACATTTATGGTCTCATAGACCTTATTAGTAGTCTAAAGATTATCTCACATAATATTTTAATTTACTATGATAATTATATAGTATTAGATCCTACACCCAATTTCCGTAATTAAATTTTCTTTATAAATTTATGAAGAAATGAAAACAGTATGGTCTAATATTTATTTTTTATTTGTTTATGTCTTTCTTCAGCTTTTTTAATGTTTTAAGTTATAATATTTTAATTTTTTTTTAATTTATTTATTTATTTATTGAACTGAATATTCACTTAGCTATATCATTAATTTTAACTGACTTCTACAATATTAGATGCTAGAACCCCCCTATGGTTATTATTATAATTTTCAGATTACAGTATATATGGTTACGATTTTTGTGAATAGTGTGGTGGGATCCTGTTAACAATTATACTTATGCTTATAATATATATATATATATTAATTAATAGTATATATATATATATAATATATATATATATATATATATTATATTATATGTTATAATATATTATATATAATATATAATAATTTAATCTATATAATTATATATACTATATATATATATATTAATTATATTAATATTAATATTATATATATTCAATAATATATCAGAGTGGTTGGCCAATACTAGAGTTTGCACCTATGCCCGCTATGGGACTATATTAATTAATTGTAGCGAATGACGCATTTAGCACAATCACTCTTATTACGGAACTAAAGAAAAAGGCCGCAGCAATTCTCCATGCCTATGGCGCGCTATTGCAGAACAAGCATATATTTTTTTATTCCCCCACCCTTATAATAAAAAGTTAGTAAATTTAGAAGGTGACAAAACTTGTTAATATTGTAAAAAGTGTAAATTGATATATATATATTATATATATATTATATTAATAATATTATTTATATATATATATTTACTGCACAATGATTACATAGTAATATATATATATACTAAATCTTTCAATATAATTATTAGTATATATTAATATTATATACATATAAATATATAGTTATATATATATATATAATATGATATTATATAATAATATAATTATGATATTATTATCATTTATGTTTTTCTATTTCTATAACTAATTCAGTATTTCTTAACTACAAAAAAATTGGAACTATGACTTTTGAAATATCTACAACCTAAATGAGCGAAACGTGTTAATAAAAATCATTGTCATTATCTGAAACCTCAGTAATACCTCCGAGAAATTATTATATTATTTGTAGGAAACCGCTCCCCATATGAGTAAACGGTGTTTAATATATCAAAATTTAATAAATTGGTTTTTAGGTAGGGTCATTGGTTTTCCTATAAGTCTTCTTTGGTGGTAAATGGTCAACGCACGGCAGATAAGGTAGGCCAAAAGGGAAGCGGATAGGCGGCATAGGCGCTAAGGTCGAATAGGGCTGATGTGACAAAAATAGGCGTAGGATGTATAGTAGGTCCGTGGCGGATAAGTGGTCGCAGGCGCATCAAAAAAATATATAGTGCGCACCCAGCTTGATATATATATATATATATAATTATATATATTATTATTTATATATATATATAATATATATTTATATATATTATATATATATAATATATATAATAATATATATATATATGATAATATTATTTATATATATTATATATTATATTATATATATATATATATATATATATATTATAATTGGTTGTTCCTCAAGGTTCTGTTATTCCCAATTTATTCCTTCTTTTCATCACGATGTTCTTTAAGGACTTCTACTTGTATCAACTTTTGAGTTTCTTGCGATGATCACCCTCCATTCTTATCATTTTATTTGTCTCTCGTTTATCTAGAGTTGGTCCTCGTCTCAGCTCTGATTTCAATTCTGCGATTGGTCGGAATTATTCAGTGGGTAACGTAATCTTGTGAAGTTCAACTCTTTGAAACCACTTCTTCCATATTACTCTCTTAAAATATCAATTCTATTCTTTTGACGGATTAATGGTTTGTAAACCAGCCTAGTAACATTCTAGATACTAAATAGTGAATTGTTGAGACCAACAACATGTTGCTAAATGGCCACAAGCCTGGATTCTGTTCAGATTGCGTGATTTTTTTTTCTGCTCAGATCTCAGTTTTATAAAGTTTGTATCGCCTGTTGGAATATGTTCACATTTGGGGGTGTTACGGTTCCACCTCCTTTTTGATAGGGTTAAGACTAAGGCTAAGAGACTTATAATGTCACATACTTTTCTGAACTCCTTGACTCTTCTCTGCGTCGTGACGTCGGCGCCCTATTATCCTTTTCTATAAGGTTTCCACGGCGGTGTCGAGATGAATTGGACTCTCTCCGATTCTCCATGGTGTCGTATACAAGAGATGCCTTGTTTTTCATGAATTGCGGCATTACAACTTTTAGTTTGTATGTTGTGGTACTCTCTTTGCAGCATTCTGTTTTTTTGGGGTGGGGGTGGGAAAACTCCTTGTTCTTTTTTATTTCCCGTATATTAATCTTCCTCTATTTAATCCGCGTCTTTGCGGCCACCTGATAGGGAATTGGATAGGCAGGGACAGGGCTGGGTTACTTTCCCTTTATTTTAATGTTTTTTCCTTTATGTAATTTTTTTTTTTTATTTATTTTTTTTTTTGGCCCAATCAGTTTAAAGGATTGCCCGTGAGTGTGGATCATTGTAAAAAAAAAATAAAAAAAAAATAAAAAAAATTATAAAATAATATTATGATATTATATATATTTATATATTAATTTTTTATATAATTTATATATATTTATTTAGTATATATATATATAATATAATTATAATATATCCTATTATTTATATATATATATATATACTATATTTATCTATTAATTATATATTATAATATCTTACTTACTTTTTAATTAAATTATATATATACGTAAATGTAAGGAGGTTTTATCGTTCAAAATGTGAATTAATATATTATAGCGCACTATCAAAATTGAGAAAGTGTTAATTATTTCTTTTTCTGTTCTTAAAATTTATTTTTTATATTAAGATTTTATCTAAGACATTTATAATTTACGCTGTGTATCAATATTCAGTTAATATAGATGTATTAATATAATTTAATATATTAACATTCATAATCTTCATCATAAGTATATAATATGTAAGAGAATTAGATGATTATATTGTAAATGGAGAAGGATTATAACTATAATCGGAGCCGGAGCCGAATAATTTTAAAATGCCGGAGTTGGAGCCGGAGTCGGAGCCGGTAATTTTAAAATGCTGGAGCAGGAGCCGGAGTCGGAGCCTGTAATTTTAAAATGCTGGAGCAGGAGCCGGAGTCGGAGCCGGGTCGGAGCCGGGAAATTTTAAAATGATGGAGTCGGAGCCGGAGCCGGAGCGGAGTCGGAGCGGGAGAAAAAATTTGCCGGCTCCGAGGCCCTGGTCATTTAGTTATTTACTCATGTGGATTTTGGGCTTCAATGATGTGTTCAATCGTTGTTTGTTAGATTTTTATATTTATTTTAAGGACTGAACTTGAAAAAAGATCAAATTTTTCTTCACCGATAATATTCTTGGAAAGATTTGAGTCGTTGAATGCATAGGTAAAAAATGTTGATTTTGAAAAATTTTCTGTCATGTCTTGAGAAATATTTGAGAAAGACTTACACAATTTTAGCACAGAATTGGATTGAAGGTAGAGCTATACATTTGTGGTGAAAGTACAAAAAAAAAACAACTTACACTACTCTTGGATTCATCTCGTGGCCCTATTTATTAGTATTACTCAACTTTGGTAGTTGAAGCGTTTCTTGTAGGTTTCTTCAATCATGATGGTTCCCTACAATAATTCAACACTTAATTAATAACATATTTGTTACCTTCTACTTTAGTGATTACAAGAGAGGAAATTTGGTTTGAAGATAAGTCATGATATAAAATTTAGATATCCACACTCATTTCACGCGGATGCGGATTTTATCGAAATCACTAAAGTATATTAACAATTACATAAACTTTTAGCATCCAGCGAGAAGGACAAGAGTTATGATTTTTTTTTTTTTTTTTTTAATGGAAGGTTAGGGATTCACTTTTTAATAATATATATATATATATATTATATTAATTATATTTATTATAATAATTTATAATATATTATATATATATATAATATATATTAATATATATATAATTATATTTATTATTATTATATATATATATAATTATATATTATATATTATTATATATTATATCTATATATATATAATATATTTTATATATATATATAATATATATTCTATATAGAAATTAACCGATACTAAATTAATGAGATTTTTTAGATTCTCTATAATGTTTTTATTCTGAATTTTTTAGAACTATTGCCATTGACTTTTAAACACACCCCAATCCCCCCCATTAATTTTTTCTTTTCTCAACATACTAATAATTACATTTTCTTTTCCCAATATAGAAACATTTTAAAAAAAAAAAAAAAACCCGAAATATTAAAATTATATAATTTTGTAATAATAATTAATTTTAATTCACATGCTGCCGTTTTCCTTATCTATAAATTTCAAAACGTGCCACGTGTACATAGCAAAGTTTCTATTTTTCAGATTTGAGACACTGATACGATGAATTTTGGGAAGATTTGCTTCATATTTAATTCCCCCATTAATTTCATTTTTATTCAATATTTAACTGTTTCTAAAGAAATTTTGCCATTGTAAGTCACATGTTTGAATATTCGAGAAATTTTTTATATTACTATTTTAATGATTTTAAAATTAAAATCTTCATTAATATATAAACAGAATTGAAAATAAATATCTCGGTTTTATTTTAAGTGAAATTTCGTTTCGAGACTTTACACTATACGATCATCAAATTAAGCTATTTTTATTCATGATCTTGTTTTAAATTGGAGTTGGTTTTGAGGGGATTAGGTCTTCTGAAACTTCAAAGTATGTAGATTAGATTTTTTTTTCTTTGTATTAATTTAAAAAGGTTCTTCTTTATCATGATTTTTTCATTGTTTATTTCTAAATTTGCTGAAATTTGTTGAACTGATTTCAAAACTGTTATTAGTTTTTGCTGTTTAATATATTTTATGTGTTTTTGTATTTTTCAAGTACTTTTTTTTTTTTTTCAATATCGGTTTGAACGTTTTTGGTGAAAGATGAATTTTTTTTTTTGCATTGCTGCTTGGACCTGGTTATTGACATTGCTTAAGGTAGCGCGATGATGGGTGAAGAGAGGCATTTAAAGAAAGCTGTTTATGTAAGTCATGATTGTGAACTAAAGTTATTTTATATATGTAATGTTTAAAATTTTAAATATTAAAGGGTAAAAAAAAATGTAGCAATATATAAGAAAAATATTAAAATAATATTAAAGAATTTTAAGATTATATAATAATAATTTTATATATTAATTTTATTTATTAAATATATATAATATATATAATAATAATATAATATTTAATATAGAAATCAATAAAAATACTAATAGATTTAAAATGATGATAAAAATATATGACTGAAAATATATAATCTAGATAATAATATATATAAATAATAAATATATGTAGGTTAAAGTTCTATAATACTTTACAGAATAGAATTTACTAAAAGTTTCTGTTAACAACAAGAATCCAATACCAACTTTAAGGGCAATAATTATCCATCATTTGTTTTTGTTAATAACTTGATAATATTTGAAAATTAATAAAAAGCTTACTCGGTGATCATTATAATAAAAAAAATTATAAAACAATTAAATATTATAAAATTAATAATAAATTTAAAATTTTATATGTATAGAATTAAATAAATCATAATAAAATCTTTTAATTTTAATGATTTTTAAAAATTATAATGAAGTATAACTAAATAATAGATGATCATATTAAAATTAAGATTTATAAAAGAAACTATGAACGATAATACTGACTGAATAACCATATACATAACTTCATTTCAGAACCTGGTCTTTTTTCTTATAATACTATTTTTCTTATTTTATGAAATGCATTAGGAACAGTTATAAGAATAATAATTGAAATTTCTATTAATAATTATAATGATATAAAAAATTATACTATAAAAGTTTTAATTAATTAGTATTAATATTTAAAATTATAAAAAAAATCTAAATATAAAAGGATAATAATGAAAAGTATTTTTCTTTTCAAATGAAAATGTTTTATTATACAGGAAAACAATACTAAATTAATCTATATGAAATCCTAATAATGACAGGAGTCAGAACTTACTTTGAATGACAGAAACAATGAAATAATATAAATTGTCATAAACATACTTATGTAAGAAAAACTAGCGACAAAATTTATCTTTATCAATTAAAATAATAAATACAAATAATAAAAATACTTATATTTATTCAAGAAATCCTCAGCAACTCAAACTCACATCTTACATTATTTTATACTTTATTTTTTCTTTTTTTTTAATTTTTTTTGAAGCATTTTCGTATCCGTCGTGTATTATTATGTTTGGTGTTTGGCAGTGGATCATATTTTCTCGTACGTCTCTTTTAATCGGAAATAATGAAATTAAAAGCCTTTAATAAAGAAATTTTAAATAATTAAAAATATAAACTTTTATTAAAAAAAATTATATAATATAATAAACGTTGAAATGGTTCCATTAAGGTTTCATAAATGTTTGAAGAAACAGATAATAGTGGAAGACATTTCCAAAGGAAAAAAAATTTTTTTCATATTTATCAACTTTCGTGTTTTATTGCGTGTAATTAATTATTTAAACGTGCATGGTATGACTATTTATAGAATCCTCTTCTATGGGATGCATCTTTTATTTAAGCAGCATGGTAGATTTTAATTAAATTATTGTATATTATTTTTAAGAAGTGAAATAAATTTTCTGCGCCTATTTTCATATTAGTTTCGCTTTAACATGCATGGTAGATCTGACCTTAAGTTTATTTTATTGCATATTTTCTTTTAGGTTTTCATTTGAGGGCAACGGTAGAGGCGAACCTACTTTTATTGTAAATACTTTTTATTTTTTTTACGGCATTTAAGATGAAGATATTTAGATTCCTATAACTTATCTGCAATGTTTTTCTTTCGACCATTTTTGACCTTTAAATTCTAATCTTTTTTTTTATTTTTTTTATTTCAATTTCTTTTTTATTATTTTTATATTTTTCATTCTGAGATGGACGTAATGAAGACTTCATATCGTATACAGTAATTTCTTTTTGGCGGATTGTAATTGGTATATATTTAATCTTTACATTCTTTTTTTTTTGAGGAATAAGTGGTTATTATATATTTATAATTTTTTCTGCACGTCAATCTCTTTTTAAATTATATGTTCTTTCTTTTTACTCTTATGGTGTTTGGTGAGGTTGGTTTAATCTTTTTTATTTTTTGGCGAAAGTTGATTGTAAATCTCTTAAATTTTCCTAAAAAAAAAATTGGAAAACTGGCGACCTGAAGAAGAAATTTGGTTTCTGGGGATTTACCATCGCGCCAAGAGTAAGATCGGCAGAAGAGCGATAGGTGAAGGTCGCATTACGGTACGTGAAATATTCTTTATTCTTAACCTACACATACACTTTCCAAAATGACAAATGGAACTGGTGATGACGTGGGCACCTCTACGCCTGCACCTCCACAGGCCATACAAACCATCACCACCATTGCTCAGGTCACTAAGCCCGAATTATTATTGACGGGGCGAATCAATGGGGTCTGGATAGGTCCAACCCTAACTCAATGGAAGAGTAATTTGAATGAGAACATTACTCTTAAAAACTGCCAAACTGAACCTGCTAAGTTAGCTCAGGCCATGACACAGATCACCAACGATAATAATGCTGAGGTTAGGAAAATCCTCAACGCAAAACAAAATGAATTTGAAAAATCCACCTTGGAGGAATTTCTCAAAGTCCTCCAAGAATACATTTTCCCCGACGAACCCCTCAACTTATTTGAAGCCATGGCAAGAATTTATAAGTTCAAATGGAACGAAACTGACCCTCTCTCCTCGGCCATTTTAAATTTAAACAGTCTTTACGAGGACTTTTTCAATACTATTGCCCAATTAGACAACAACTTACAGCCCACTACAAAAATAAGAAATGCCTTAACCATTTCCCATATATATAATTTGTTACCAGAAAAACCTGAGAAATTGAGAGCAGATTTTCAAAAACATTATGACTACGACCTACCTGTCTCTTCTCAAGTCAGCAAATATTTCCAAAAAACTCAAGGTAGACTTAACGACCCCCTACGAAAAACCCCTACTGTTGCTAATGTTCATTTAAATAAGGCACAAACCCCAACTTATAAACCAAACAACTTTCCCAATAACCAGGCACAAAGACCCACTGCAAATAATAAAAAAATTTATCCCCAAACCAATCAACGAAAATTCAATCATACCCCAACATTTCCTCATGCACAGGAAATAGTGTGTTACCACTGTGAAAGAGGAATGCACCTGACTAAAGAGTGCCCTTTTAATCCTTTTTGCTCCCTCTGTAACAAACAACATCGCCGGGGATCCACCCCCCAATGCCAAAATTCCAGATGGAACCCCCATGACAAAAATAACCCCATAAAGAACGCCCCAATAACTCAGGTCATGAAACAGGCCATTTTAAATAACGGGAATACGCCCGAGAGCTCACCAACAAAGTTCAACCACTACGAACTATTCTAGTTACAGAAGACCTGGTCCCCCAAATCATCAACGATCTTCCTATACGAGAATGGCCCAAGTCCAAGACAATACCCCTTATTACTATGATGATCCTCAAGAACAATATTACATGGAACCCCAAGAAGATGCCACCCATCCCCAATTGTATTCTGAGGATCCACATTCCCTACTGAACCAGGGAAACTACTATTAGGGGAGAGCCAATCTTTCTTTTCCTTTGCTTCTCTCCCCATTAATGAACACACCCCAAGTGATGATGAGAATACTCAACAACACACTACGTTAGGCACACTAAATATAAAGAATTTTGTTCCGGATAATACGAATATCCGAGGTTGTGCCAATGTTGACATTGGCACTAACTTATTTAGCTTGCAAAACACGTTTAGTACAACACAAGTGAATGGGCCAAAACCCAATTGTGATAAAAAGTGTAGTGAAAAAGCAGAGTTTAAAAATTTTGTAAAATATAGTGCAAATTTAAATGAAAAAAGTGAAGCATTTAATATTAATACAAAATTTAGTGAAAATAGAAATTTAATAAGTAATGTTTTTATAAATAATAATAGTGCAAATTTCGATAATTGGGCTAATGACCGATTAGCTCACCACCAAAATGTTAAAAAGAAAATGGTGGGAAATAATGTGTATACTTTTAGGGAAAAACAGAGGGTTAACACTAATCCTACCACTTGCTCTGATACAAAAAACACAGGTGTAATAAATGATGTAGATTATGATTTTAAAGAAAAACAAAAGGTTAACACTAATCCTAACACTTGTTCTGATACAAAAAACACATGTATTTTGAATAATGTTTTTCCTACACCATCTCCTCTCCCACATTCAGTAGATAGTATTCCTACTATGCTTACCATACCTCCGCAACCTATACCTAATATCCTACCTACTCCTAACTCTATACCTAATAAGCTTCCTACTCTACCCTATACAAAATAAGTGGAAATAAAGCAAACCATATATCTAAACATCCTAACTACTTAAAGGTTTATGCCTAACACCAATACGCTACTCATAACCCTTATACTAAATCCTAGCCTATTCCCTCACAATTGCCTAAACCTATGCTAAACACTATGTTTACTACTATAGCTACTCCTAACACTAGGCCTAACAGCTTCCAAAATGTTACCACTATGCCTAACAGCTTCCAAAAATGTTATAAATACGCCCTAACACCTTCAAAAATGCTTTACCCTACGCCTAAACAGCTTCCAAATGTTATAACCTATGCCTAACAGCTTCCACAATAGTTATACCGTACGCCTAAACACCTTCCAAATGCTTTACCTACGCCTAACAGCTTCCAAAATGTTACACCTATGCCTAACAGCTTCCAAAATGCTTTACCTACGCCTAACAACTTCCAAAAAGCTATACCTACGCCTAACAATTTCCAAAGTACTATACCTAACCATCTTGAAAGTACTATGCCTAACCCTCAACCTATGCCTAACATTAGTAGTTTTACAACTAATCCTAACAATCCTACGCCTACTGCTGACCTACTAAATCTTTTTGATCCTATTAATATACCTAAGGAACCTATGCACCCGGTGCAGGATACAATAACTTCCGATTCTATGCTTACTGCAGATCTTCTTAACTTTTTCGATCCTTATACTGTCTCTACTACACACTCTACTTCGGTGACAGACAGCATGAATTTTTCTAACCCTATGGATCCTTTAACAACCTCTCTTGCTACAATGCATGAAAGAACTAATCCAAATGATACGATCGATTTACTAACAGCATCCGCTAAACCAGTGTCAAATAGCGCACTCCTTTCGAACTTGATGCAAAAACCGGCATCCGCGATTGTAACGAACGATGATAAAATTACTCCAAATTATAATATGCCCCCAACTCCGGTAACGAACTTAAACTCTGTCCATGAGATACCATTCCTCCTTACTCCTCCTCCTCCTCCTCCTCCTCCTACTACTACTACTACTGCTACCACTATTACTAGTCCTTCCTATCAAAGTTCTCAACCTCTACTAATTCCATCTCAAGATATTACTTTATCTTCCGCTTTTACTAATGATAGCCAAATCCTATTAAATAATGCCCACAAAGCAAACCCGCTAATAGGACCCGCGTATATTTTAAAAGCGAATATAAATTACAAAAACTACATATTAGAAGACAGAGAATTTATTTTAGATAGCGGTAGTAACAGTAGCCTCTGCAGGTACTCTTTCATTTGCGAAATGGAAGAGACATTTAACATAAACATACCATTAAAACCCACAGAAATTACACTACGTTCTATCACGGGTTCAGAATTTTACCAAATGGGTACAATAATTTTTGACTTAACTTTACATGGGGAAAACATACCAGTTAACTTTATAGTCATATGTGACAATCTTTGTGGTTTTAGTACACCTTTCTTACTAGGTACAAATTTCCTAAATAACCCAAGAATAAACTTACAAACAAAACAAAATACAATTGAAGTAACAACAAATAACCTTACTATCCCCATACCACTTAGCCACCAATATCCTACCAAAAAGAAATCCCCCAGCATACATGCTAAACATACAGAGGTAAACCATACAGAGACTATGCCCCTCTACTCCGACGACATTTCTACTCCTAACAATCTTTTAATTGATACTGACGTTTCCTATAATTTATCTACTTTAGAAGACACAGAAATAGCTCCTTATTCTAAATACACTCTTTCTGTTAAAGCTTCTTCCCCCGCTCATACTTCTCCTCCTGACAATTTTATTCTGTCCACAGAGAACACCTATATCAGCAACTTTCTTTTTGCTGGTAGTGTACTGAGTTCGGCCTCCGACGGCCAAGTTCTCTTGGACATAATAAATATGAGCGCTTCTTCCCAATTCCTTCCTCAAAATACCGTCCTAACCAGGGCTAATCCTATTATAGTTCTTGACGAACCCCTCCAAACGTCCAATGTAAATTTGGCAACTTCTTCCAAAGGCTTAACTCCAACTCAACTTAGAAATACTTTCAAAAAACTCGTCCAGGAATCTTTCAAAAATAATGAAGATTGCTGTACCACATTACAAGATCCAGATCAGTTAGAAAAGTTAATTGATCTGTTGATGACTTACAGAGATGTCATAGCCTTAGAAGATGATGAAGTCCCCATTTGTCCGTTAACTAAATTTTCCATACAACTTAAAGAAAACGCTCCAAAGGTACTGTACCGACCACAGTACCGCCTCCCCCATAAATACTTGACCCAGATAGACGATTGGGTCAAGTCCGCCCAACAAAAAGGGTACATCCGTCCAATTAGTAGTCCCCATTCGAGCCCTCTGCTCGTCATTCCGAAGAAAAACTCCTCAACTCCAAGAATTGTGGCCGATTACAGGCACATTAACGCACATACGGTGTTAGACCGCTTCCCCCTGCCTTGTATTGCAGACATCCTCTCTACGCTGGGAAAATCCAAAATTTTCAGCAGTCTCGATCTTCTCGACGCTTACCATTGTCTGGAAATCGAGGAAGAGACACAACCGCTACTAGCCTTCCGCACTCCGCGAGGTCAGTATGCACCAACAAGACTCAATTTTGGTTTGTCCAATGCACCCCCAGTGTTCGCAAGGACAATGGAAATGGTGTTGTCTCACCTCCTAGGTGACGCGTGCAGAGTCTTCTTGGACGATGTCTTAATACTTGGGGAAACATTAAAAGAACATTTCGGTAACTTAGAAAAGGTTTTCCAATCTTTTAGAAAGAATAAAATGAAGATCAAACTTGCTAAATGTAAGTTTCTCCGAAACAGCCTCCTTTTTCTGGGTTTTAAAATTTCCCAAGACGGAATCTCACCTGACCCCATAAAACTCCAGACTCTTACTACATTCAAACCTCCTACTAACGTAGCAGAAACCAGATCTTTGCTTGGTTTCCTGAACTACTTTAATCACTTGATCGACTCCTACTCCGTCCTTGCCAAACCTATAACAAAATTACTACAAAAGAATGCAACATTTTTCTGGGGACCGGAGCAACAAAGAGCTTTTCTTATCTTAAAAGATAAGTTGTTACTCCAACCCCAATTAAGATTCCCTGATTACTCCAAGGAATTTTTTATCAACACTGATGCCTCTAACCTAGGGCTCGGTGCTGTCCTATACCAATTAGACGAAAATGGCAAAGAGAAGCCACTATCCTTTATTTCGAGAGCACTAAACAAATCCGAAGCTAACTATAAAACTATCGAGCAAGAAGCATTGGCTATAGTTTTTGCGTTGCAAAAATTTAAGAATACCGTATTCGGTTATCCGCTTACAATTATCACGGATAACCAACCGTTGATTCATCTCATACGTCATAAACAACTTACAGGACGTTTAGAAAGATGGAATTTATTCATAGCCCATTTTAATCCAACGATTATTTACAAACAAGGCAAACTTAATATTATTCCGGACTATTTAAGTAGAAATCCTCCTCCTCCTTGTTCTTATTCTTTTGCACAAAATACCGTACTCCTTACTGGAACTATCCCTTTGACTAAAGAAAATATTGTAAATGAACAAAAGACATGTAAACGCCTTAAAACCCTCTATGAATATGCGAAACCCATCATCTCTCATAACAAACCTCTTTCCGAACAAGACACTCTTGCTGACACTTACCCCCATGTCTTAATCGATG
>JABUQX010013909.1:5000-27500 GCA_015478945.1 Trachelipus rathkii
AAAATGAAATAATGAAAAAGACCGAACTCAAGAAAGCCAAAAACCGCACCCTCTAATACGGCAGAATGTCTATATCCATCACCTCCACTGAAATGGTATCCAATTCCACTCTTAGTCAACCTTCAAATGACTTCCGAGGTCCACTTAGGTGGTGTATAGTATGACTGAGATATGTGATTACTAGTGAGTAGACAATTAAAGCTGCAATTAGTGTGAATATCTTAAATTATGTGAGTAAGTTAGGCTTCAAATTTACACCTCATCTAAGCGGATCCGCCCATGATAGTAAGTTACTTAGTACTGCACATTATATATACTCTCAACATTAAGGTCATTAACGTCTTGAGCGCATACTTCACAACATAAAGGTCTAATTAACCTGATAAGTCGCTGAATTAACAAAATCGTAGAAAACAGTAGCGATTTACATTATGAGTATTATATATATCTAAAAAATAGAAACCTTCATTATTTAATTGTCACATATAAGTGATTTTGATGGATGATCTCTCCATTAGAAAAGTGTAAGCATGTACCAAATAAGCTCTTTTTCTCTAAGAGCAGTTGCCAAATAATAAAACATAATGTTTCAAGTAAGGCTGTTACTTAATATGCGGATTTTCCTTATGGAGTTGTGTTAATTTTCTGAATATGTATGTACCAATCGTCTGAAAACCTGATAGAACTTTCCTTATCTAATTAATGGAAGTGGCGGCTAAAACGACCGAGTAGTTGAGTATACTCTCACATTCTAGTTTAGAAAGAAGGCATGCTATGTGTTGTGATGATTTTTTCCTAATTACTCGTCTTATATACATTGCTCTTATACATTGTTGTTATATTGTTGTTATGGCGTGAGGAAAACGAAAATTCGAACGTACAGAAATATAAGAGAGCTTATTTTTATGAAAGTTTGGTTTAATAAACACACATTTATTTATAGCACTATAATTATTATTGATTTAGAGCTTTTTATGTTTTAAAACACTAATTATAAATTTTGAGCGTAGTATATTTTGTGTTATATTTTAGAAGTACCTATTTATTTTTATATGTTAAATTATAGCTTTATAGTATATCATATTTCTTAAAGATTTAGTTTAGTCACATGAACACAAGTTTGTTTATATAATAGAATTAATATATATATACTTGTCGGAGGTTTTAAAAATATTTTAAGTGTTATAATATAAAATATTTAATAAATTATAAAATTGTATATGGATTTTTCATTAATTTGATATTATTTATAACTTATTATTGTAAAATTTTATTTTTTGTGTTATGCTTAAATATTATGATTTATATCGTTTAAGTATTACACTGATTATTAAACTAATATTTATTAATAATTAATATATTAATAAATAATTTTATAAATGATATAAAATTAAGTTATTTCTATAAGCATATTTTGAATTGTAATATACTCAATATTTAAATTATTACTTAATACATATATAAAGTTTATTTATATATAATATTTACGTTTGAAAATGTTTATTGTATTGCATATATTTACTTAATACATACATATTCCTCACATGCAACTATGGTCCCTCTTATTATTTAGTGATAAACTATACTTTATGATCCAACTAAATAAATATACCAATTTATTTATTTTATTTTATTTATATTTTACTAAATAAATTTATTATTATAGACTGTGAACTATAAAAATGACACTATTATATGAAATTGAATATTAATGTATAGTTGAGAGCGTGTTATTAAGTAATTTATAAGCCGTGCAACAATATTAATTTAAATATATAATATAAGTAATATTATATATATTTATATTATATAATATATATTAATTAAAAATTAATTATTATTATATTTAATTATAATTATTATTATTATATTATTATTTAATTATATTAATTATTATTATTGATATTTATTATATATTATTATATTTAATTATTGTAATTACCATTTATTGTTTTATTATATTATTATATTAATTAATTTTAATTATATTATTAATTATTATTTATTATTATTTATTAATAATTAATTTAATTTATTAATTAAATTTAATTATTTAATGATTATATGAATATATTAGTATTAATTGGAATTATATTAGATATATTAGATTATGTATATAATTATTGAATATATATATTATAAATTTTATTTTTCCCTTCTGAGGTGGCCTATTATCCATGGAGTAAATAATTGTATTAGTATGTAAGGGTGTACTAGTATATATAGTCACATTATATAATCTGGTAGATTCAATGAAAGTAGTTGAATAGAACTATAATGATACCGACTAAGTATCGAATAATAAGAAATACTACCCATATACTCCTCATCCACCTTTTATAGTATATCACGTTCACCCTTTTTACCTTACCTCATTAGTTGAATATATAAAAATAATTACATTATGACAATCAATATAAATATCCACTCACTTTATAGGCTATTCTCAAAGAGCCAAATCGTAGTTTTTATGTTTATTTATGAGTGGGTGCACCTAAAATCTGACTCAACTAAGTTAGGATAAGGTCTAGAGATTTCATATGTCGAGTTTATTCTATTATATGGCATTCTCAACTTAGCAAAGTATGGTAGAGCCCTAGAAATCAATAACATCATCACTTAACGCCTCTTTATTTCAGATACATAAAAACCTTTACGAGGGAGACTCAAATCAACTACCGCATAATATATATTATTGTTCAGCCATTTCTTCTTTCTAAAGCATAGACATGCCAAAAACAATTTATTAATCAATATCACACCTTAAACTATTATCTATGAAAAACTATATTTCTTATTAACTGAAACTAGCAATATCCTAACGTAATTTCTTCACGGTTCTCCCCAGCCGGATTCAGATATTCCACCATATCAAAATCTCTCCTAATACTATAATCACATATACCGTCATTAATCACCAATATATACTACGAGACATATATTACCATTACCTTATTACATAAATAGACATAATAACCATTATTCAAATATGGAGTAGTACTACAATAATATTAATATATATATATATTTAATAAATATATTATATAATATATATATTATATATATTATATATATAATAATTAATATATATATAATTAATTAATTAATATTAAATTATAATATATATATAATAAATTAAATATAATTATATATTAATATATAATATATATATATATATATATAAATATATAATTAATATTATATATATATATATATTATAATATATAATAATATTATATATATATATATATATATAATATTATATATATAATTAAATAATATTATTTATATAAGAGAGTGTATAGCGGATATATCCGCATCTGCTAATCTTGAGCATTTATCCTGCATATTGCGGATATCAATACGCTATACAATTATTTATTATTTTCAATAACAAAATCGATTCGGTCTTGTCAATATTGGACTACTAAAACTTTCCATATATTCACAATTAATGAATTATGAGACTAATTTTTCAATAGCCATGTGTAACGCAAGATGTACTTAGCTCATATGAAATAAGAACTCGTGGAAAAGTAGTTTATACATGTTTAAAAGTTTGAAGTAATTTTGAACAAATTTTATTATTAAAAAGCTGTTGTTTTCAATTTAACTAACTCAGATGAACTCATTCTGCAAAAGCTTCGGGGACCGCAAACAGCAGAGACAGGACACCCAGGGAAATCGAACCTTTTAAAGGCCGGCTTATCCCAAAAACCAAAAACTCCACCCAAGTGTGAGAAGTTGCTTACTCTCCCCGTGCGTTAGGAAAATCTTTTATGCTTATTAACTCTTCCATATTGTCTAACAATATTATAGAAGTAAGGATAACTAAGACCATAATATAATCCCAGAAAAATTCTTTGTATTGTCAGAATGGGATTACCAACTCAACATTTTTACAACAAATGAATAAGCTTGTATGAGTACTAAATTAACTGCTATTCAAAAGTAAAGTAGTAGCTATTCAATTGAAAGACAGAATAACACTTAAGCATAATTGACTGGAGATATATAAGAGAATGAGATATTTTCAAAATTATCTGTCACAAAAAGTAATTAACGCTTAATGTGCATGATAATAGCGTAACTTAATTTATTGGATCCCAATAGATACAAAAACAAAAATTTATACTTATGTAACCACTGTATTATTATTTTCACATCAAGGGTCTAAAATTTATTTTATAGTTTGCCTATGTTATAATCTTTCAATTGTTTTAACTTAGCAGATATGGCAGAAAATTTCACCAGCCAATTAAATAAAATAGAAAATGATTTACAGAAATACTAGATTCAACATTTTATACCATCTGAAATTGCTAGAAATCACCATATTGTACTTAGAGAAAGTTAAATATATATCATTAATGAATACGTTCTTTTAAGGTTTGCTACCCTTGCAGCGACCTCAGCCCAAGTCTTTCCTTCCGCCTATGTAATACAGGGTGCCGTAGGCCCAATGTCAAAAGACTAGGCCACTCGGGAACAACATATGGCCCACGAGAAAGATAAGATTATCAATGACAAGCCCGAAAAATCTTCGAATGGAATCGGCGTAGTCACATTTAAGATCCTCTAGAGATTGTTTGCACTCGCCGCCTCTATAGTGAGATATCCATTGTTACCACCAGGTAATGTTTAGAACAAAATCATCCTCACCCTAGGCAGGAGACTTTCCACCAGGATGGGACGAGTAACGATAAGCACTCAACTATGCGCGACATTCTCGTCATACCACATGTTGGAGTTTATGGTATCGACTGTCTTTTTTTCCATGGGCGCCAGCTGTACAGCATCATTCATAAATCCTAATAGACTAACAATAGGGCAACACCAACACTCTCCAAGAAAGGGTTCACGCGCCAATTTCCCAACTCAGCTATCTATTGTAGTTCTTATCTTTGACTAGCACGCTATACTTAACCTGAGAATTAACTCTCATTCTCATCTCTCTAGGCATATTCTCACACGTTATTTAACTATGGACTATATTACAAATTCACATTATCTCATATTCGTGATCTATCCTACAGTCACGAGATATCGTATTCCACCAGCACACTCACCATATATATATATATCTTATATATAACGTACTGATCCAAAAATATACCGGACTAAATCATTAATATATATTACCATTACCTTTTCCTACACGACTACAAAACCATCTATCGGATGTTACTTTCTCATCTTTTATTTTCACATTCAAAGGTGGAGGCTCATGTAGAGCCTGATATACGTCACGCACTCGGATGGCGAGGCTGCAAAGCTCTAGAGTTTGGGATCCACTTACGGCTCCATTCCGTCAATCCTAGTTTCTAACATCAATATTCTATACTACTAACCTAACTATACCCCTTAAAGTAATCTTCTTACTGAAACACTGGAGTATCAATTATATTTTATCTATTAACTTTCATTATTCCAGAACATAGTTATTCTAACATATCATAATAATTATCACAGGTTATAACACAACATTACTCACTCATGGTGAGTAAGCCCAGCGCAACTTATCATAAGACTTATATATGCCCTATTATATAAACTAATCCACACTAAGGGATTTAAATTGCATATACCAAAATCACCTTCGCTTATTAACATATTTCAACAACTTTCCTACTAACAACTCTGCATATCTAAAACCGTTCCTTTATTCATACCAACATATAATGATCTAAATATATTTAAATATTTACACACGTGAGTACTTAACTTGTTACAACAAGTTTCTCACCATTACCATAATACATAACTTAACGTATTAAGCGTAGGAGCAGTTACTCCAACTTAATATAACTAATCTATATCATTTACATAAACTAATTTATTAACATTCAAACCCTCCTTTATAACAACACCTAATATATACTAAAGTCTTCACTAATAAATTATATACGTTACAAATCATCTTCAAGATTTCAGCTACAACACTATAAGCAAAATCAATCCGCTATATATGAATAGGTTAGCATCACTGTTCACTGTTACCTTCAGCCGTTTTACCTTTTCCATCCATTTAACACCTTCCACAGCTCACATATATATAACCCACTACGTTAATTCTTTGATAACCTATCCACAATACCACATAATTGAATATATACGAAGGAGACATAACAACATATTATAACCTTAGCTTATCTCAACTCTGAGCTATTTAAAATATTTAAAACCAATCACTTTGAAACTCCATTTAATATAATATCTCTACACACTATATAGTATAAATATATATATATATATATATAATATAATATATATACTATTACACTATTAGTATACATATATACTATATTGATTCCATCAATGAGAAGCCTACCACCCACACCAAATATTATATATAATTCACTAGACGCTCCGTATGCTCAATATTAGTGGCTACACGTAATTTTACAATAAACACCTATTCTTAACTTATCCGAGGCATCTATGCACAATTCCCACGTCAAATCACCGAATAAAAATATTTCAACTGTCACGGTTACTTTCATCGCGTAATTTTTTTCTTATATCTGTTTCAACTGTAAAAATTTTGATCCAACAAAATCCCTACGTCGGACAAATTCTAAGTGATGAAACAATCCTTGACTTCTGAGAGAGTCCGCTACGGCACCCCCTCCGTCCTAAATTCACATACGTATAGTACTAACTCTTTATCGGCCAAAATTATAATATAACCTAGACATATTCATTCTCTACATAAACTTGATGATAAACTTAATTCCCGATAATTCACTTAACATGAGGTTATACTCTTTATTATATCTCCTCCTTATACCACTTATAATGAAGAGGTACTAATACTGATTTTAACTCCTCCAATCCCTTACGGACATAAATCACACTCCATGTAGACTTCATTTGTATTACTATCAATCATTTCCTAATAATACACTATATCACACCACCATTCCTTTATCACTACATCCAATACGGCTAATATCAGGAGGTGGTTGGGTAATTCAAATATATCGGGCTAACTCTTCTGAGATAGTGATGAATAGTAAGCGCGGTCAATAATTTACCATTTAGTAAAGATAATTTAGGCCTTAGTATGATGAATAATGGTAGTATATACATTTCAATACAATTTACTGATTTGGTTAAAACATTATCTGTTTGGGGATAGGTCGAGTATCAAATCATGGGATTGACTACACATTACTTACCTTATATGTATGTCGGGGTAGGTATACTATTAGGGTAAATTAGTTATTATCTACGCAAAAAGTCCTACCATCCCGATAGAGAGTTCACGAACATCTAAGGGAGAAAAAAGGGAACTAATTATATACCCACATAAAAGTTAATTAATAGGAGGGATTATGGGATTGAGAGAGGCATTCACTTAAGATATAATTATGATTATATACTCCAGCAGATTCAAACTAAGCTGAATTATACTCTCAAAAAATACTGATCAAATGCGAGCTGAGTTCTACTTTATTGATAGGAGGTAGCTATTTTTTATATAGTTTTCTAGATTAATAAAGTTTAAGAGAGCGTGGTAGATGAGAGAGAGAGAGTAGAAAGAAATCGGAAGGAGGGAAACAACAGAGCACACGCAAGATAACTGGAAAGGCCAGCAGTGAGGAATAATCTAATTGAGCTGAGGGGGCTAGTCACCTACATTAAGACAACCTTTCACAGATGAGAAGCCTTCCGAGACAAAGGAATAGCGTCGGTGGAGAGCCCCAGTATAGCGTCGGTGGAGGATAATTGTTCCAGTGAAGGAGAGAGGGACGAGCCAATGCGGCTGACAATCCTCTTAACCTCCTCCCCTGGTTTCGAACATAAAGAGAGAGCAAAATCTGGAGTGAAAGACTGCCATCCGGAGGGACCGTTGGTACCTCCGAGAGCAAGGTACAAATGTCGGCTTTGGGAGCGATACCAGACAGTACAGTAACCGATGCATCCTCACGGGTGTCCACTTGTCCCTTGAAGTGGGAAGGATCAGAAAAACATGAATCGATGGTAATATTCAGCCAGGAATCTGGACAAGATTCAGAATAACTGGAATAAGCGGTAATGGTATGGCTAGGCTCGGTAACGTCCGTGAAAGATTCATGAGATGGCACGAAAGTCCAGAGCACGCGTAGAACGACGGGCCCGTTTTGATGAAACCTTGGGAGCCTCAGATAGCGTGGAAGCTGCCTTCAAAAAGCCGGAAGCCCAATGTTGAAGGGAATAGGTTCGTGTGGGAGAAGATCCATCGTCATGAGAGGATGGACCCTAAAATTACCCGGAAGCCCGATGTTGAAGGGAATAGATTCGTTTGGGAGAAGATCCATCGTCATAAGAGGATGGACCCTAAAATTACCCGGGGGAGCTGGTGCGGCCTTAGGAGGTGCGTGGTTGTCAGCGAGACATTCTTCACGGGTCAAAAATGAACGCGGGTTATGGCGGGTGATGTGTGGATGTGTGGGGGAAGTTTATTCTTGGAGAAGACGGAGAAGGACAGTTGTGCTGAAGAACAGAAACCTCCAACATAGGTGAGTCAAAATTTGGGTCGGTAGGAAGAATGGGTTAATTTAAGCCTGGAGGACTATTCAAACGTGCAACACGGGAGCGGGGTGTATTGGCAGGGGGACGCGCAGCTACATGAGCAAAAGAAATGGGAAGATGAGACAACTTCTTTGCTAGGCGCGTCGACTTAAGGCGCCTTCTCTCACGACAATCCAATTGGTGAAGAGCACACTGCTCTAAGATTTCCTTCTCCCAAAAGTAAGAAGGGACCAGGGTGGACATGTGTTGACTTAAAAATGGTTAATTTTCTGTTGGGACAACAAGGAGGGTTATTACAAGTGGTAGAGAGAACTTCCACATCGTGAACAAATGGTTTAGTGGGAATCCTACCAGTGTTTTTGGGGATAACCAAATTTAGACCTTTGAAACACCTTCCTCGGGAAAGAAATGTAAGTCGATCGTGTGGCATAGTAAAAGCCTAGTTTAACTTTGTCGGAGGGAATGGCATTTTTCCCTGTGAGGGGGGAACCAATAGACATTTTGTGATTGGCATAATTTCGATGCTGGAGATCGAGCAAGGATATCGTTTCCGTTATATCAAACGGAAACGGAGCGTATAGTACCTTTCGACGTATTACGGACATCGTTAGGGTTGGAGATGATAGAGATATCCCCAAACTGAAGAGAGAAGCCAGTAATTGGCTCTGCGTAGTGGAGGTGCCACGGACCAGAAAGGAACCATTCTTCATTGGTGATTCATCCTGGACCTTCAAACGAGTTATGAGAGCTGCCTCCAGAAGTGTCGCCTGAGGACAAAAACGGCTGCTTGCAGTAAATGGTCGGACTAGCGGAACTAAATTAAATAGGAGGATAAAACGCAGAAATCCCGCGGAGGAGTCCCGGAGGCGATCGAGTATGCTGTACTCTGTTATTGTTGAAGTAGCCCCAGGAGGAGGACCCCGCCGACGCAAGGACTCCTGGGATATCTGGTGCGTAATTCGAGTCGAATGTGGATGGCCGTTACAGCCTTTTTCGGTAGAGAAGGAGGACTCCCCAGCGATGAGAATCGTTGTGTAAGGACAGGGGTGGTGACTAAAAGCCCACAACTCATCGACAAGCAGCCGTCAAGCCCCTATTGGTCCTGATTCCAGAGATGACTAGGGAAGAGGTCGGGTAGGGAGCCCAACAGATTGGTGAAGTTCGCCTTTTTTTATGAACCTTTTTTTTCTATTATAATTTCATAAAAGTAAATACCATCCCGAACAGCTACACCTCAATAGATAAGCACAAAAACATAAAAACCAATGATGAAATATAAACAATAACGTTCGATAGCGTGACAGCGGAAACTGCGCCAATCAACACCCCCAGAGCTTACGTACCTCTCTCCCGAAAATTCCAACCCAATGGGGTAGCTGTTGGGCTTGGCCTCAGGAAAAAGCAACACCCGGAAACTCTGCGCCCAGTTCCTAAGATGGCAGATAGTAGCAGTGCACCAAACAGATAAACCGTGGAAGCCCAAAATTATAAACCCAAAGGCGGGACAGCTCTTTAGTGGTTTGGCCAAGCTTTCGGGGTCCCATACATACAATGCTGGTCCCAATATAATACTATAATATATATAATATATATATATATATATATAATAATATTTATATATATATGTTATATATATATATATATAAATATATATATATATAATATAATATATATTTATATATAATATATATATATATATATATATATATATATAATATATATATATATATATATATATAATATATATATATAATATATATATATATATATATTATATATATATATATAATAATATATATAATATATTTGATGTAAGGAATAGGAAGAAATCTCATATGACGGAGAAAATTAGTCAATGTAGGTATCCTCGCTGGCACCGGTGCGATATAGATTTAATAAATATGTACTTAACACCATCATATTTGTGTTTTTGTATATGTTTTCAAGGACGTAGAATAAAAATAACATAGTTTCAAAACTCTCAAGGGTATCTGAGGACCCCCCTGAAAAGCACAGAGTACAAGACAGAGGATGATGAAGAAAGATGGAGGAAAGAATAAGAAGAAGGATTAAGAAAAAACCTCATATGACGGATCATATGGCCATAGCTGGATCACTGAACCGGAGTTGTGGCCGATACCCGAGCAGGAGCCAGAAGATAATGCACAAACTGTAGAGCAGAAGAAGAATTGCACAGTGTGCATAAGAGAATGTAGAATGACGAATGCAGAATGACTAAGGATGAGGATGATGATGAAAATGATGATTTCCAGAGGAATCAAAAATAATAAGGTCCCCATTTGGGATAGGGATCAAACCCCAAAACGGGGTTTGAGACCTCATCCAGAAGGTCCGGAGGGGTAATGCCCGCTAACATCCCCTTCGGGGGTAACCCCCAAATGGGACTTCCCCCACCCTTTTAAGGGGTTAAGCGTAGTATTGCTAGGTATGATAGTTTGTTTATGGTGTGCAAGCCTTCTTCGAAAGAACAAAACCAGAGTTATGTACTAAGTTTGCATGAGTACTATAATTTGTTTAAGTAACATAGCGGTGTAAGTAAGTTCGATTAACCTTAGTATTGTTAGGTAGATTAGTTTGTTAGGGTGTACGAGATATCTTTGAAGGACATGATCAGAGTTAGGTACTACTTTGACAGGGGTACGTAACTTTGCTTAAGTTAAATTTTTAATTTAACGTAAATAAAATAATGGAAATGGAAAAAATATCGGGCTTTGATAGGTTGGACGCATTGTTAATTTAAACATTTATTCATGGTTCAGGGTATTTAGATGAGTTAGGTTATACTAGCTTTGTTAGAAAATGATGTTTTATGAGATACTACTGTTAGCGGGTGATGATGTGCTAGGAACGTGAGCTTAGGTCAAGTTTTTGCTGTATAATGTTAGAATTGGTGGCCAATTTTTTTAATGTCAACATTTATTTATAGTTTCAAATGATGTTATATTTGATTTTCAAGACACTTTGATGAAGGTATCATCAATTCATAGTTCCAGATGCTGATATATTTGATAGGTTCTACACATTGTTAAGGGGTGTTGTTAGATAATACTTCTTTAGCTCCTGATGATATGATGGAAAAAGTAGGTTTGGTTGATGTTTACTATGTAATGATTGGATAGGTTGAGAACTTATTCATAGTTCCAAATGTCTTATTCATAGTCCCAAATGTTATTGTCTATGGTAGGTTATAGCACTTTGTAAATGTTAGATATATTCAGTCTTGATGGGTTATGATGAGAAAAGGTTTACATGTTAAGTTACTTTGTTACGCTGGGAATGCATTTTATGTTAACAGTAATGATTTTTTAGTTACCTGAGAGACATTGGTTATTATTCATAGATTCATATGTTAGATACGATATGCTAAGTATCGTTATTAGGTTAGACAGGGATTTGGTATATTATCAGGATGTATAATGACGCAACCTTGTTCGTGATGGCAAGTTATTCTAATCTAGTGAAATTTGGTAATAACGATTGTACCAATGATGTGGCAACATTGCATTGTTTTTCAAGTAAAACCTATGAAATAACTTTTTTGGTCAGTGTGATAGTTATGTTAGGTTATGTTAAATTCTTCTTAAGTTTTGTTAAATATTACTATGATAATGTAAAAATAACACTGATTTGTTAGAGAGATATTGGAAAAGTGGAAAATAGTTTAAGTTTTGTAAAGTGATGCTGGCTATTTACAGATATTAGGCATTGAACTTTGTTAAAGTTTGCAATTTATTCGTATGTAAGGTATGTTAGATACGTTAAAAACATTAAAAGACTAAATTTATGTTGTAATCATACTAAAGAATTTATTTTTGTGTAATGTTTATGTCACAATGATATTTAAATATGACTTTAATCACTTATAGCTGATATTTTTAATAGAAAAGAATGAAAAATTGGTATAAACATAAAATGTTTTTAACAATTTTATGCAATGTTTATAAATTATGCACATTTTTATGTTTAAAATTTGTACAAATAGTTAAGATAATTAGAACTTTAAGCACTTAATCATAACTTTAATTGCTTAATCAATGAATCCCGGTGATTTGGTTAGGTCTGGTATATGTGGATACTTAGCGTATGATTCATTCCTCTATTGATTAATTGATATTTTTAATAAAATTTAATAAGACTTTAAATAAAATGAAAAAAATGTTTTAGTAATTTTATGTAATGTTCATACAATAATTATTTTTATATGGAGTTTATTAAAGTAACTAGGTTTAATTATGATTTTAATTAATTGATCATGACCTTAATCGCTTAATCAATAGATCACATATAATAGAGGATTGTATCGAGGATGGCTAATTAGCGTTTGATCCATTGATCTATTGATTAATTAATATTTTTACTAAAATTTTGTAAACCTTTAAACAAAAATATAAATATAATAGTTTAAGTTTACTAAAGAACATGAAAAAATATAACTGTTTCAGGTTAAAAGAAACTGGTGTACTAGAAATATTATAGTTAATGTTTAGAAAAGAAATTTAAAAAATGTGTCACTTTGAAAAGAAAAATATTAAAAGTGTAGAAAAAGGAATAACGCTACATATTGTAAATGTTACAATTTAAAATATATCTCATGTTCAAAATTTAGAAACCGAGTAACATGAAATATCAATGTATATGATTGAATAGAAAAGGGGAATATATATTTCAATAATAATAATAAAAATCAAACGGAATTTCTACTACTACTACTACTACTACTACTACTACTACTACTACTACTACTACTACTACTACCACTACTACTACTACTACTACCACCATTATTACTATTCTCTCTATCTTCACTCCGTCTCCTCTCCGGAGTCGGTCAACTCAATCTCTGTCGCCTACATCTTCATTTGCGTTGCTCTTATATTCATATATATATATATATATATATATATATATATATTTTTATATTATATATATATACTATTATATATATATATATATATATATAATTATATTATATAATATGTTATATTATTTATATAAATATATATAATTAATTTATTTAATTTATTATTATGCTTTACACTTTTTCCCGCTTTGAGCGGGGTTAGTGGTACGTACAGCCTCTCCCACTCACACTCCCCTCATCTTTCGCCCCCCCCCCCACCCCCCTCCCCCTCCCCCACCCCACTCTATCCCTCGCCAACACCCTACCCTCTTCTTCCCTCATCCCTCCCTCCTCCAGCATCTCCTTTATTCATCCATCCACTCCTCTTGGTCTCGCCCCTTCCTCTGCCTTCCTATCCCTCCGCCTCCCAACTCTCCTAACCACTCTCTGTTCCCCTCATTCTCAACCAAGATGCCTACCATCTAACATTCCGCTTCTCCGACCTTCCCACCAAACCCATTCCTCCAATTCAGCATCTGCTCCCTCACCACCTATTCCTAATCCTCTCGCTTCTATAACGCACAAACCGCTCTCAACGCCTTCATCTCAAATAACTTCCAACTTCTTCCTGGACCGGCATTCAACCCCCCACGTTTCACCCCCATACAACACCGCTGGAACACAAATTTTTTCCAACATACTTATCTTAACTTTCTGTGATAAATCCCCCCCTCTCCATAATTCTCTCTGACTACCCACAGCTCTCCTCCCCTCTCCTACTCTATGTTCTCTCCTCCTTCATCCCTCCTTCCTTACCCAAATCATCCCTAAATATCTAAAAATCTTTACTTCTTCCAAAACTAACACCCCACTCGAACCTCTAACCCTCCCCCTCCTCTCTTTCCTCCTCCTCAAACACTAAACTTTATCTCTTCAGGATTTATTTTAAGCCCCTTTTGTCCGCACATTTCTCTCAAACTCCCTCACCAAAATACCTCAACCCTTCCACGTTCTTCGCCACTAGGGCAGTATCGTCCGCAAACAGTTTCATGTTCACTTCCCTTCTATCATTCCCATTCATCAATTCCACCCCCCCCTCCCCTCCCTCACCATTCCTCTGCAAACACTCTCCATAAACACATTGAATAGCCACGGCGACATTACACACCCCTGCCTCAGTCCTCTCGCCACCCCAAAACATCTCACTCTCCCCTCCTAACACTCTCACACACATTCTACTATTCCAATAAAAGGCCCTAATACCTTTACCTAATTTACCCCCCACTCCATTTTCCTCCAACACCCTCCACATTTCACCCCTATTCACTCTTATCATATGCTTTCTCTAAATCTAAAAACACCCATACACTTTCCCTTTCCTCTCTAAACTTTTTCTCCACAAGCATCTTTAGTGTGAACACCTGGTCCACACACCCTCTACCCTCCCTAAATCCTCCTTGTTCTTCACCCATTCTTCCCTCCGTTACCCCTCTCACTCTCTCAATCAGTATTCTACCATACACTTTCCTACCACACTTAAAAGACATATACCTCTATTATTTCCACATTCCATCCTATCCCTTTCCCCTTATACAGAAGAACCAAACAACCAATCCTCCCATCCTGTGGTACCTCACCACTCCTCCAACATATTATTATAATAACCTATACAGCCATTCCTCCACCCTAACCTCCCTTCTGTAACATTTCCATTCTCACACCATCCAGACTTCTGCGGACTTCCTTTTTTTCCTTTATTCAAGCCCTAATAATTTCCTCCATTTGTATTTCATCTTCCCCCTCCCTCCCTCCCCAATTCACTCCCCATCCTCACCTCTTGCAAATCTTCCCCCCCTCCCCCCACCCACCTCATTTAATAATCCACTAAAAACTCACCCCACCTCTTTCCTCACCTATCCTCTCCTCCTATCCACTCCCCATGTCCTCCCTTAATCCTCTCCCCAAACCCCTCCTTCTTTCTTCATTTTTTTATTTACTTCTTTCCAGAACATCTTGCTTCCCGATTCAAAATTTTCCGTCACCTTTCTACACCACTCATCTTTTGCTCTTCTCTTCGCCCTCTCCACCCCCCTCTTTGCTTCCACTCTAACCCTTCTATATTCCTCCCAACTTTCCTCTCTCCTACTTCCCAACCATTTCACATAAGCCTCCTTTTTCCTTTTCACCACCTCCTTCACCGTCCTCACTCCACCATTCAACTCCCTTTCCTTCTGCTACACCACCACCCTTTTTACTCACACATACCTCTAGCCTCTTCACATACTGCCTCATTAAATCTCATCCACTCCCCCTTCCCCTCCCCAATTCCCGTCCCTCTCACGTCTATCCACCTATCCTCCATGCCTCTCCTAAACTCCTCTTACAACCCACCGTCTCCTCCAATTTTTCCACCTTTTTCACTTCTACTCTCCTCTTTTCTCCCCTATCCCTAATCGTCACCTCTCCTCCCACCCTTAACCTTGCAACCACCAATTAGTGATCCGATATCCCCCTCCCCCGCCCCTCTAAACACATTTACATCTAGTAATTCTGCCTCTATCCTTCCCATTTACAAACACATAATCCAGTACTGCCCTCCCCCCGTTATCTCACTCTTCCATGTATACTTTATGAATTTTTTCAACTTTTTTTGAAACCAAGTATTCCCCACTATCATTCTTCTTTCAACAAACAACTCTAACAGACTTTCTCATTAAACATCCTCTCCCCCACACCCAATGGTCCTATAATTCTTCCCACCCCCCTCTCTTCCCACTCCTGAATTCAAATCTCCTAATAAACAAATTTTATCATTCGTCCCGAAACTTTAGCCAACACTCATTCAACTCATTCCAAAATCTTTCTCCTCCTCCTCCCTCGCTCCATTCACTGGTGCATAAGCGCATATAAAAACCCACATTTCCCCCCCGAATTTCACTTTTACCCACATTATCCTAAAAATTACCTAGCTGCACAACCTTACCTTATCCCACACCTCTTTCCTCATAACTATTCCCACCCCTTCCCTCCCCTCACTCTCTCGTTCACCCCTGATATCATACCCTTGTATTTTCCAAAATCCATCTCCCTCTTCCCTTCAGCTTAGTTTCAGTTAACCCTAACACATCCAACCTTTTTTTCTTCAAAACATTAACCCCACTTCCTCCTCTTCAATCCTCGTTTACCCTCTCATGTTCATACAACCCCACCCTTATTACTCTCTCCTCCGCCATCTTTTCAACTTCTTCTATATCTATTTTCAACTCAGGCTGCACGTTTTGTGGGACTCCCCCCCCTAGGCACTTCCCAACACCTAAGAGCCACCACCCCGCTCACCAATACACCCACAATAAAAACAATAACAATAAAGGTTAAAATGATAATTTAAAATAGTAACCTACAAAAAAAAAACAAAAAAAAAAAAAAAAAAAAAAAAAAATAAAAAAAATTCTTTCCAAAATTTTTCATTTAAATCGATATAAATATAAAAGGTTAAAACCACACACACAAGTTGGGCCTATTTTCGCAATCTTTTTTCGCTTTCTTCTTTAATTACGTATGCCTTTAACTATAAATAAGTAAAACTAAGAAAATTTTACTTGGCAACCATGGTAAATCCCCCACATATATATTGTACTTTGTCAAAATAATTTACAGAAAAATCAACTCAATAAACATTAATAAATGTAGCAAACCTTAAATGTATGAGTAATAACACTATTTATAAACCCACTTTATAATAATCTTTAAAAAAAACACGAACTCACATTTAGGTATATATTCACTATATCAAATCCTACTTTGTTCATTAGGTAAATATAATACTGTATAATTATTTAAATAATTTAACCTCCTGCTAACTACGTTAGTAGTAATTCGTAATATTTTAAATACAATTCCTTAGACAATTTCTTATCAAAAAGTAAAATTCAAAAGATATCCGTTTAGTTTCACAATAAATTCCTAAATAAGTCACTTTTAACTCACCGAGATTTATAATGCCAAATTATTCCCATTTCAAAACTTACTTTTCACCAAAGCAAGAGATCGTTCTAGGTCTACGAGAATAAACAGTCAATTAACAAAACCTACAGTTTACCATTGCAAGTTCCAAAATACTAAATATGTTCCACAACTTTCCATTTACTTTATTCGTAAGAGACAGCAATCCGTGATTTTTTGTTTCTCTTTTGACTAGTTTACTCACAATCGTCTTTGTTGCTCATTAATCATATTAGAAGCACATTAATTTTCGTCTTAATTGCAAGGCAGCAATTTCTGCTATTTTTTCGTTGGAAAAATATATAATATTAATATGAATGAACGATTGTTTGAAAATATTTTTGATAACCAACTAGATTTGTAAAGATCGAAAGTCATTCTTAAGAAAAAGTTGTTAGTTGCTAGTAGAATCTGAATATTAAGAGAGTTGTTGGAAGGATCTGATATTAAGAGTTTGAAGCTAATCTTGAGTTTGTTAAGAGTTTTTGAAAAGAAGTTTGTTTAAATTTGGTTCGGCGAGAGATTTGGAAAAAGGATATTGAGTTTAGAAAGAATTTTGGAAGAGTTTAGAAAGTGTTAGTTTTGGTAGTCTTGAGAATTTTGATAATTTTTAAAGAGTTTTGTAAGTTTAGAGTTAGCTTTTCGAAGAATTTTGTTCTGGCTTTTTAAGGAATGTGATTTAGATTTTAGTTGGACTGTCGAAAGATTTATTTGGAAAACGATAAAAAGATTGAGTTTGTAGATTTTTGTGTATTTGCGAATTCTTAAGAAATAAGTTAGATTTGTTTTGTTTTTTAGATTTTAGTTTGACTTTTCAAGAGAAATAAAATTGTAATTCTTTAATGTTCGATTTGTTCATCGGAGTTAGATTGTAGTTTGGATTTTCTGACTTATGTGTTATTTGTTTCGACTTTCGGCATTATCAGTTAGTTTTGAATTTAGAAAAAATTGGAAGCCTTAAAATTTGTATTTGAAATTGATGAGTAATCTGAGTTTTTATTTATTTAGCAGTGTTTTCGGTTGCTGAAAATTGTTTGTATATTTTACTTGCACAGAATTGAAATCAGAATAGCGGGAATAGAAGCAATAATTTTAAGAAACGTCTTTTGAAACTTTCCTAAATTGTAGTACGTAATTGGAAAGTTGACTAAATTGGTTAAAGAAAATTCATTGTAATAATGTCTCTGGAAATAATTGACTACTAGAATTAATATCAGCATCAGGAATTAGTTCTTTCATATATGAATCGACAGTAGTGGGTTACTGAAGACGACGTAATCACAAATGGTGTAAACCAATGTAAATAACCAAAGTTAAGTTATTGTATTAATAAAAATTTTATTATTAAACTTATTATTATTTTCATTATCATTATCATTATTATCATTATTATCATTATTATCATTATTATTATCATTATCATTATCATTATCATTATCATTATTATCACCATTATCATTATCATTATCATTATCATTATATTTATCATTGATCATTATTATGCACTATTATCATTATTATCATTATTATATTATTATCATTATTATCATTATTATCATTATTATCATTATTATCATTATTAGTCTTTATTATTATTATTATTATTATTATTATTATTATTATTATTATTATTATTATTATTATTATTATTATTATTTATTATTATTATTTATTATTATTTATTATTATTATTATTATTATTATTATTATTATTATTATTATTATTATTTTTTAATTATTATTATTATTATTATATTAATTATATTATTCACTTATTATTAATTATTATATTATATTATTATTATTATTATTATATTATTATTATTATTATTATTATATTATTATTATTATTATTATTAATTATTATTATTATTATGTATTATTATTAATTATATTATTATTATTTATTTGTAAAATAAATATATATACTTTCTTTATAAATATAACCTAAAAAACCTGAAACTTAACAAAACCTAGCCTAATACTTAGCTAATGAAAACAAGGGTCGATTATTGAGAAAAAAAAAGGAAAACTAAAAAGTTAAAAATAGTTTCTTTGAAATAAATAAATCGTAAATAAAAGCCTTAGTTTGTCTTCTTTGTTGTCATAAATAATCGGCAATATATATATATATATATATATATATATATATATATTATATATTATATATTATATATATAATATACTATACTATATATATAGTATAACTAAGAGAGGTAGTATATATTATATACGTATATAGCGTAATATTGGGTACGGACTTGCTAAGATATTGTGCTTCTTATGAGGCAAGCACACCACTATACAAGATGATGGTAATAATTTAAAGATCCATATTTGAAACGATGCTTTTATTCAACATAGGTAAAAATATTCAATGAAAACAAAGAGTTAACAAAAGTCCCTTCTATTGAGATACTCTTTCTTCGTAGGCGAGTCGCAGCCCTTCCTTGAATTTTACCTCTCTTGCCGAAAGTTGTGTTTGAAGTTTGGAGGAATTCTGAAGAGAGTATCTTGAGTGAGATCTATTTCTTCTGACTCTTGATAAATTTTTAATCTGACTGAAGAGTATCTCAACAGGACGGGTTTATATATTATTTCATTTCGACTTATGCTAAAATTTTGCTCGCGCAAATCTTAGCATAAGTACGAACATAAATTAAAATTTTTACAAAGTTATAATGGAGTGCTACATTACTTCCCGCGCTAAACACGGAGTGAGAAAGTATGTTATAATAATAATACAAGAAATAATAACTAAGATACATAAAGTTAAATTACTTTCAAATGCAAGCATATCTAATTATGTCCGAAGACATAAGTAGACATACAAACATTTGAAGGCAAAAACTGTATACATGAAATGCAAAGAATATTCAAATATGAGCATAACTGGTTACATCCCAAGATCTAAACATATATACAAATATTTGAATACATGAAAATACAATGTTATATAACAGAAAATAAAAGGTGCATTTAAACACACAAGCATATTTGGTTATATCCGTTAGATATAAACAACATACAAATTAAATAACAAAAAAAGGGGGGGGGGGGTGTTTATAACATAATTAATTGATATTGAACAATTAAGTTATTCACAAGAGTTAAATAGGCCACAATCGATCGAACGTTGAATCAAATGAAAGGTCCAGTATAAGGTTTCTAATGTAATCCCATATTGACCAATGCGCACGTAAATAGTTTTCAAAAGCTGTAGTTACGAGAGAAACATTGCTTGACATAATGTAGAGAGAAGTTGCTTGAAATTTAGGTCGCTTTATTTTGAAAAATTTCTTTCATAGCAATAAAGGACGGTCACAGAACCATTTAGAATTCGAAAAAGGAATCAAAGTTTGTAGTGGGATCCAAAAATGAATTTCTGCCCATAATCCAAACTTAAAATGATGAAAGAAATCAATACCGTAAAGGAGTTTACATATTTTAGAGGCGAAGTTGCTTGAAATTTAGGTCCTTTATTTGAAAATTTTCTTCATACATAAAAGGGAGCGGTCACAGAACCATTTAGAATTCGAAAAGGAATCAGAGTTCGTAGTGGAATCCAAAAATGAGTTTCTGCCCATAATTCGAACTTGAATGATGAAAGAAATCCATGCCGAAAAGGAAGTTTGCATGTCTAGCGATGAACCCTCGAACTGTAATAGTTGTGAAAAGGTGAAGACCATAATCCAAAATTAGAAATGAAAATTGAAGTCCGGGGGGGCAGTAATCGATAATGTTGTTTGCTTGAGTCATTTTCTCCGAGTGTTCTGATTGGGATTTTGTGTTATTGTAGTTTTTTCTTCATTTTTGTTCGTTTTTCTTTGGTTATCAGAAGGCGTGATCGAAGTTCTGGGTGTTCTACTCTGGGTTCACCAATTATATAGGATACGACTTGCTAAGTTGGTGGCTTCTTTTATGAGCAAGCACCCTATTCAAGGTGATGGTAATAATTTAAAGATCCATATTTGAAATGATGCTTTTATTCAACATAGGTAAAGATATTCAATGAAAACAAGGAGTTAACAAAAGTCCCTTCTATTGAGATACTCTTTCTTCGTAGGCGAGTCGCAGCCCTTCCTTGAATTTTACCTCTCTTGCCGAAAGTTGTGTTTGAAGTTTGGAGGAATTCTGGAGATAGTATCTTGAGTGATAAATTTTTAATCTGACTGAAGAGTATCTCAACAGGACGGGTTTATATATTATTTTTAAACATTTCGACTATGCTCGCGCAAATCTTAGCATACGTACGAACATAAATTAAATTTTTTACAAAGTTATAATGGAGTGCTACATACAGGCCCGCATTTAACTACTCTAGCGCCCATGGGCCGAAAAAAAAATTTACGCCCCCTTTATAATATATATACTAATATATATATATATATATATATATTATATATAATATATATATATAATAATGATATATATATATATATATAAGGTAATATATATATATATTATATCATACTTACATTATTACATCTATATGTCAAATTAATGTTCATTACAGGTTTTCGTCTTGCCTTTCGTTAGCAAATTTTCAATATATCTTCGTAATCCTAATTTTGCGGTGAAAATCATGTTTCATGAACTAAACGCTGTTGGGACTGGGACGAACGTAAATAATTTTTAACCCTTCATAGTGTGGAGATTTGATCTTTCCGCTGAGCAGTTTGTCGCAGGAGTAACATAAAAATAATTTAAAGCAATATTCAGATTTGGATATATATCATGAAGGCTTTTGGTATATAAATATTTGTTTAATTGGGACAAGGTTTGTCTGCAATTACCTTCTTCTAAAAGCAAACATTTTAAATGAATGCATTCTGCTCCAAAATCTTCTAAGTCGGAGCGATAGATTTTTTGTAATAATTTAGCTGATTTATGAATGTCGTCTGGGTCGGTTTTGATGAGATTTGATATGAATAAAAACTTTTCTGAAAATTCGCTGTATGCAAAACTTCGCCTATTTAATTCTGTTAGTTTATCTAATATAGTATTGAAGCTTGCTTGAAGAATGCATATTTGATAATTTTCTTCTTTCTCAGATCTTAGTTTAGATAAATTCTTGATATCTTTTTGTGTAAAGATTTTCAATTTTTCTTTGGCACAAT
>JABUQX010013909.1:32500-44938 GCA_015478945.1 Trachelipus rathkii
ATAGCCTCTATATATATATTATATATATATATATATATATATATATAAATATATATATATTATAATATAGTAAATATATATATATATATATATGATATATATAAATATATATATATATATATATATATATATAATATGAAGTGGCAGGAGTGCTGGGAATTGTATCTTTTCTTCTTCTTGTTCCTCAACTTCACGGGATACAGTTGATGTTCTCTTGAAGACTCTGTTAAAGGCATTGAAACTGCTTTTATGGATTGAATATTTTTTATTAAAATCACATTCTATTATATTTACCAGCTTCGCTGACTGGCCGGCAAATGCATCATTTTTAACTTTACATATATCTCAAATACACTTAATATCAAACAATGTTTCACTAAATTTTTGATCAAGATTGATAAAACAATAAAATGTACAAGACAAAAAGAACCGCGGAATCTCATATGCACAAAATCAGAGGTGTTTACATAATTTAACTAATATATATCAAATATTATTAGAGAAAAAAACATTGTTCTTACAAAACAAACATTTCCCTTTCATAAGAATAAAATAGTAACATGATGTAAGGAAAAAAAATAGATGATTAAAAATTAAAATCAATATATTTCATATTAAAAAAAATAGTTAATGCTCACAAATCATTTTCTGTAAGTCCCTTTCTATAAATATTGAGGGTCTAACTTTTATATACTTGGGTAAGTATTTGATAAAAAAGAAACTTTAATCACCATATATTACGTCGTTCCCCAGAAGAGGAGCACTTTAACCGCTTAATTAACTTTTTAAACAAATTCACTAATAAAAGTGCACTTCAGCATTGTGTTATGTCGAAACACTACAGCTGGTTCCTGTTGTTAAGCAGATGAAGTGACCGTCTTTTAGGGCGAATCATCATCCGATTGAGGAACCATCTGTGAAGGTGAATCAACACCCGTTTGAGAAACCATCCCTAAAGGCGAATCCATATCCGATTGGGGAACCATCCGTGAATTCGAATTCACATCTGAATGGGGATCTATCCGTGATGGGGAATCCACATCCGATTGTGAAACCATTCGTGAAGGCGAATTCGCATTCAAGAGAGGAACCATCTGAGAAGGAGGTGGGAGTGCGGCAGGCTTCAGTCGACAAATCGAAAAGACATCTGTCCGTCCATCAGGAAGTTGTTTCTTGCAACTTCGATCCATCCTTTGAAGAACCTTGTAAGGGCCAGAATAAGGTGCTTCAAGAATAAGGAGCGATCGACTAGAAGAAAGACATGAGAGCAGGTGTGAAGTTCAGCAGAAAAGCAAGATGATACACTGGATGGATGAAGAGATGGTAGCTGTCAAAAATCCAGTTGTTTCATGTGATATATAAATTTTCCACTGAGGTAGTTGCAAGAATCTCTAATTTTAGGTGCTTGGAGAAGTTCTAATGGAAAATAGATGGCTTTCCAGTCACAACTTGAAAAGGAAAGAATCCAGAGTCATCAGGGATGCAACGAAGGGTTAGCTTAATTACTGGAAGAGAGAGTAAACAGTTTTGTTTTCGCGCCATAAAACACTCTTCAGGGATCGATGAAACCTTTCAATTTGGCCACATTTCTTGAGGGTGGGGTAAGCGCTAGTACTAAATCTATGAAATCCAACAGGTTTGACAGCTTGTTGAAGAATTCTCTTTCAAACTGTGGTCCTCTATCTGAGTTACATAAAGAGGAATTCCAAACATGATATCCATTGTATGAAGGCAAATGTGACAGATTTGAAAGTCGTATTTACCAGAGGAATCGCTTCAGTCCACTTAGTGTTCTTGTCCATGCAAGTGAGAAGATATCTGAAGACTGGAGCTGAATTATCGGCCCTTTTTTATTTCGTCACGACATTTTATTTTTATGAAAGAATTTATGCATTCGGACAAGTTATTTTTTTAATTTTTTAGTGTGAAACCTAAAAATGATAAATATATATATATATATATATATATATATATATAAAAAAAAATATATATATATATATATATATATATATATATATATATATATATATATATATATATATATATGTATATATATAACTATATATATATAATATATATATATATTATATATATATATATATATATTTATATATATATATATATATAGTATAATATATATATATATATATTATATATATATATATTTACGGTTATATATATATATATATATATATATATATATATAATATATATATATATATATCTATATATATATATTATATATATATATATATATTATATATATATATATATATATATATTATAATATATTTATATAGAAGAGCCACAATCCATATCCCAAAAACTAAAATAGCTACAGGAAAAAAGAAATACATTTTTGGAATCCATGTAAATTTTAATATAAGACATGTAAAAAAAAACAAAAAAATTAAAGCATAAAAAATTGGCTATTTTTTTTTTTGGGGGGAGCTGGGACATAGTAGTATACTATATTATATGATATATAATATAAACTATCTATTATATATATATATATAATAAATATATACCTATTCATATATATATATCTAGCCGGTGTCTCACACTATATGATTATATATGTATATATATTATATAATATATATACTATATGTAAACATTTAAATTTAAAGATAGAACTGGCTAGCAGTGTAGGTAAATATACATAGATGCATTGTATACATATATATATATATATGTATTTTAAAGTATTTACGCGGCTAATTTAGGGGGCCTCGAGCCGAACGGGGGGAACACAGGGGGGGACGTTTTCCAATATCCCCGTAGGGGGAGGTGGCGGAAAGGAACCCCACGAGCGACACCGCAATACCAAAGAGCGGGGGTTCCGGAGACCCCCCGGAGGGGGGGAATTAGTCCCTACCTCCCGTAGTTCCCCGGAAGGCCGAGAGACCCCGACTCTGCCATCGGTGCGGTAATACACTTGGGGTATTCTTTAGTTAAAAAAAAAAGCTAAATTTAATAGAAAGTCCTATTTATCCTACCGACTACCCAGAGAGGAATCTATATACGAGTTTTAATTCATATCGGTTTATTAATTACAATATTTTTTTTTTTTTTTTTTTTTTTTTTTTTTTTTTTTTTTTTTTTTTTTTACATTTTCCTAATTCTAACATTTGACCAAGGATTCCATAAATGCTTGAGGTCATTCCTTTGGCTTGTTAGTTTTTGAGATTTTTTTTTATTTTTTTTAACGCACTTCATTTTATTTCATCCCAGCAATGTATTCCTTTTACCGGTAGATGTTTGTAGTTATATTATATATATATAATATAATATATATATATATATATATATATAGTATATATAATATGATATATATAAGTATATATATATATATATAATATCATATAATAAATATATTAGTATATATATATATAGATATATATATATATATATATATATATATTATATATATATATATATATAGGTAGTATAGTATATAGGAATATATATATATATATATATATACTAGTATATATTATATAATATACTATAATTAGTATAAAGATGTATATACAATATATATATTAGGTATTATTATAGTATAATAATAGCGGGTATAGTAAATATTATTTTATTTTGAATATCATATATATTATATATAATATGCGAATTTGTTTGGAAAAGACAATTTCAAGCTTATTATTATTTAAAAGTAATTAAAAATGTATATCTGAATTTAAACAATTTAATTTTAACTACCAGTTCTATTAATTAAATTATAAGGTATTTTTTCTCTCTCAATAAATTGTTCAAAAGAATTGGTTTTTTTAAATTGTGCAGAAACTTTTTGAAACTTCACAAATAAATTGAATATATTTTTTTCGTAAGATTATTTCTTATTTTTTAATTTAGGTTAAATAAAGCTGAATTTTTTGTTCGAATGCATTCATTTGTCAGAAAATAATAAATGTCGTGATGAAGTAAAAAAGGTCCGAATTATCTGTAAAGGAGGATGGAGCTAACGATCACACGATGTTGATATGTACTGTTTCAAAGGGCTGCAGCGAAATTTCCATGGAAGCAATAGGTGTTTTAGTATTGGATTTAAGTTTTGAAAGCTGGTATTGTTTAGAAGTGCTAACCAAAATTCTGATGTCACTATCCATGTTATGCCAGAAATACCGAGTCTTGATAAAACGAAGAGAAACTACAATTCCAGGATGAGACATCTGATGGAAATTGTTAAAGATCTGTTCACGTAAAGGTTTTGGCAAAAATGATCTTGAAAAAGCTGAAGAGTTATCACACCATACTTGATGATTATCTTGTAGAGGGTAAGAATGAAGACGGGACTGAAAAGTGGTAATTTCTTCATCAGTTGACTGAAGACGAGAGAGGGCAGGTAAATCGAAGGCACACACTGTTACCGAGAATATCCAGGATAAAGTATCTGCCACAATGTTTTCTGCTCCTCTAAGGTAGGTCATTGAAGAGACATATTCTGTTAAGACAGAAAGATGTCGCTGTTGCAGATCACTTTTTGCTTGATTCCCACTGTAGAAAGCTGAAACAAGAGGTTTGTAATCGGTGCAAAATTTGAAATTTCTTCTTTCTAACATGTGCTTGAAATGAAGAACAGAATAGTGGGTGGCTAAAAATATAAGGTCAAAAGCTGAGTATTTGCGTTGCTGTTCTGATAGCTTTTTGCTGAAGAAATCTATAGATACTGGCTGTCCATCAATCATCTGATGAAGGGCTACTCCTATAGATGTCTGACTGCTGTCCATCACAAGTTGAAGAAGGGTTACATTTGGAAGAGAAAATGGAAGAGTTGTGGCGCTTTGAAATTGATTCTTGATTTCACCAAATATATCTTCTTCTGTAGTCCAAGTGAGGGACTTGTCCTTTGGATGGTTTTGCTTTTTCTGATAAAGGAAAGACGAGGTTTGCAAAACAAAGGATAAAATGGTGGTAGTATCCAATCATTCTCAAGAATCTTCTAAGATGGTACTTGGAAAATTCGGACTTCTTTTCTGAAGGAAGAAAAATCCATCTGAAGAAATATGGTATCCTAGATACATTTTTCTAATGAGATATTGAAAGAATTTTCTTGAAGAAGCTTGAAAACTGCCCTGAGATGTTCTTTATGGTGTTCTGGAGTTCGTATGAGTGATCGAAAAAATAACCAAGTCATCAAGGTAGACGTAAATAAATGGGAGATGTTGAGAAATAGAGTCAACTATGCGCTGAAACGCAAGGTCAGCATTTTTAAAACCAAACAGAATAGAAGCATATTCAAGCAAGCCGAAAGGAGTTGTAATTGCAGTCTTTTCAATGCTCTCCGATCGCTTGGAATTTGATGGTATGCCCTCTGAAGGTCAATTATGTGAAGATTGCTGACCAATGTAGAGAGAGTCGAATTCTGTCGTTTTTGATGCTTTTAGTTTATCTTGAGGAAGGACGTCGAACTTGCAAACATCATTGGAGTAAAATCACCATCTGCTATATATTCGGGTTAGACGTCAGCGTCATGACTATCTGGATTAAATTTTGGATGTTCCGTTCATGTCAATGAGGTGAAGTTAAACAAGGAAGACAGAGAGACATGCTCTTGCACATGAAGCAAAGATTGAGATGGATTAGATGTCTCAATGTTAGCGTTGATTTGTGAATGAAGGATACTTCTGTCGGACAGAGAACTTGAAAGAGGTGGACAGAAGAGACGTATTGTGCCTGTAAAGCGTTTTCTTTCCACAACCGATTTTTAAGTTTGTAATAGGTGTAAAAAATCCATACCCAAAGATTGTTATTCCGCGATATCAGCTACTATGGAAAAGAAAAAGTTAAACAAATTAAATTTTTTTCCAGAGAAGTTTCTTGATCGTTATTTATGTCGCTATTTCACCCTGATAAATGATAGGTGAGCCACTGGTTGCGTAACAATTGAAATTAGTTACAAGTTGGGACATGTTTGTTACCATCGAAGAAGGTAGAATTGAAATGGAAGCGCCGGTGTCTAAGGGGAAGAGAAAACCTGCGCCGAATATTGTGACATTGATAGTAAGTTGCAAACTGATTATAGAGCAGCAATCAGCTCGCTCTTTTAGTTTTCCGCGGGTGTGGAAGAGGATGATCTAAAAGATGGACGAGACAAGTGTGGCATCTGCACATTAACTTTGTCAGGCCACTTGCACCAAGGTCTGCAGAAGAGGTGCCAGAAGAAAAGCATTGGTTTTTTGTAGAGCTTTCTTCCCACAATCGATAATTAAGTTATAATGGTGTAAACAATCCATACCCAATATTGGCAGTTCGATATCAGCTAGGATAAAAGTCCAACTAAATTCTCGACGAAGCTTCTTAATGTTATGTATGTCTCCATTTCACAATCACACTTGAGAGGCGAGCCATTAGCTGCGGAACAAGTAACATTAGTAGAAAATAGGAACATGATGCCTACTATTGAAGAAGGTAGGCTCGAGAAGGAGCCACGGTGTCCAGCAGGAAGAGGGTATTTGCACCCGAAAATTGTGATATTAATAGTTAATTGTGAACTGATTATAGCGCAGCAATTAGCTCGCCCTTCTAGTTTTCCGTTGGTGGGAGATGATGAACTAGAAGAGAGACGAGACGCTGATTGTATTTGGACATTAGCTTTGTCAAACTACTTGCAGCAAGGTATGCACGTTCTTGCTTGTTGAGCGAAGTCAATAAAGTAAATGTGGGCAAAGCAGGCGTGGAGTCTTTGGCTTTGACTATATGGACGAAGTCCTGCATGTATTTCTGTAGCCGATCTTGTCGTTGATGATGCTGTTGCTGTTGCTCCTGATTTAGTTGCTTGTGTAGTCGTTGCTGTGGACACAGCAATGACAGGAACGGATGGTACCAAGACAACTAGATCGCTTGCTAGTTTACCAAGTTGTTCAAGACTAAGTGCTGCATGTGCCGCTACAGTTGGTTGAGTGTTGGTTGGAAGAGTCTTCAAAAACTGCAGTCGGGTGATGTCTTCTCCAATCTTTCATTTGGTACCATAGCGAGGAATTTCTCGTAGATGAGGGGAAGGCTTGCCACTGCAAGCCTTTTTGGACATAAATTCGTATAATAATCCAGTCTTGCCCTTCTTGTAGATGTTAATGACCGTTGTCGTCAGCGGAGTGTACCCTTAAACATCGAGTTCTGCTGAAGAAATACAATCCACGACATCTGCTGGGAACTGGGAGAGAGCGTGGAAGCACTTAGTCTTCTCCGAGGTGATTTTCCAAGGTGAAACTGTGCCTCTAAGACTCTGAACCAGGTTGGGACGGAAGTCTCGGAAAACAAGGGATGTTTTATCTTGATCCCGGTGATGGTCCCTCCTTCTTCTGCTGGGGGCTGCGATTGTTCGTCGTCAGAAGACATTTTCTTTAGAGAGTGTTTCTTCTTCTTGAAGCATTGAGCGGGTGGTCTTCTGCTTGCGTCACCGTATGGGAGGGACTTCTGCTTGCGAGGAACGTTAGTTTACGAGAAACTTCTGTTTGAGGAAGAACTTTTGCTTGAAGAGGGTGTTCTGGGTCAACAATATGAAGTGGCATGAGTGTGGGTTATCTCTTTTCTTCTGCTTGTTTCTCCACTTCACGGGTTGTAGTTGTTCTCTTGAAGACTCTCTTGTAGGTATTAAAACTGCTTTTTGGATTGAATATTTTAATTAAAATCACATTCTGTTATATTTACCAGCTTCGCTGACTTGCCTGCAAATGCATTATTTTTACACTTAACATATATCTCAAGTACATCTAAAATCAAACCATGTTTTACTAAATTTTTGATCGAAATACATAAAGCAATAAAATGTACAAGACAAAAAGAACCGCGAAATCTCAGATACACAAAATCAGAGGTATTTAAATTATTTAACAAATATATCAAATATTATTATAGAAAAAATATTATGTTTACACAAAACAAACATTATTTCATAAAAGGAATAATATAATAACATGTAATAATAATAAAAACAGATAATTAAAGAATAAAATCGGTATAGTTTATATTAAAAAAATAGCTAATTCTCATAGATCATTTCTGTAAATCACTTTCTATAAATAAAGTAGATCTAACTTTTATATATTTGGTCAAGTATTTGATAAGAAAGAAACTTAAACAATCACTTTGATGACTAAAATATATATATATTATTATATATATAAATTATATATATATAAAATATATATTATATATATATATATCCTATATATTATATATTATATATATTAATATATATATATTATATATATATATTACTAGGTATATATATATATATACTATATTATATATATATATATATATATATATATATATATATATATATATATATATATATATATATATATATATATATATATATATATATATATATATATATATATATATCAGTGACGTTTCCTGATTTGAGGGATAGGGTATGCTATATATGATATATATATATATATATATAATATATATTATATAATATATATATATATATATATATAATATATATATATATATATATAATATATAAATATATATATTATATATATATATATATATATATATATATATATATATATACGTATATTATCTATATTTCTATTATTGATGTATAATTATTACCATTATATTAAAAATTAATAATATATATATATATATATATATATATGTATATATATATATATATATATCATATAATATATATATTATATATATATATATATATATATTATATATATATATATATAACATATAGATATATATATATCCTACCTGCTACAGAATAATATATATATATAATATATATAAATATATATATTATATATATATATATATATCATATGATATATTATATGTAGACAGGTAGGAAAGATATATATTTCATATATATATATATATATATAGAAGTAATTCTTTCCTACCTGCTACAGATAATATATATATATATATATATATATATATATATATATATATATATATATAATATATATATTATATATATATATATATATATATATATATATATATATATACTAAATATATATATATATTTAATATATACAATATTAAATATATATAATATTATATATAAGATATATATATATATATATATATATATATATATATGATACTTAATTAATATCAATATATAATATATATATATATGATAGTAATATATATATAATATATACTTAAATATAGATGATAGATTAAGATAGATAGATAGATAGATAGATAGATAGATAGATAGAAGATAGATAGATCGATAGATAGATAGATAGAAGAAGAAATTCTTTCTTACCTGTTACAGACGAAATATTTTTTTTATTTATAAATTAATTCCAGTCTTCTTTCTTTTGTTAAAAATTTTTCAATTACTAAGTCATAAAAATTATCTTTTAATTTTAATTTCTGTAGCATTTCTTTTTCAATAGCAATTAAACTTGCTTTTTAGACGATCTTGGGTTTGACTGTTTCTACAATATGTATTAATTCGTTTTAAAGCAGAAAATGACCGTTCTACAGAGCTGGTTGTACTTGGAATTGTCAAAATTGGTTCAGCTAGTTTATAAACTTCTCTTAGACCAGATATAAGGTCATTATTTTTCAAAAAATTTAAAATTTCAAAGACTAGTTTATCGTAGAATTCAGGACTAGCGTCAAGTACAGTTAGTTCACTTTTAAGTAAAATGTAGTCGAATATTGTTCCATAAGTTAATCTCAAACTGTTTATAAGATCATCAGGAAAGTTTTTCTCATACTTTCGAAAGTTGCTTTGGTCTAAAAGCTTAAAGAAAGAAACTTTGTAAAGTGAACTGTACCGCGTTTGAATTTGCGTAGAAACGTTGTCAATGATTTCAAAATACAACCGACGGTAAAAAAAATTTAAATCATCATTCTGTCCTCTCTGTCTTTTAGCTTTTGGTTCAAGATTTCCTGTACTCATTGTTTGTTTCCAAAGTGCTTCAAATAGATTTTTCCTATCACTTTGTAGTTGATGAGCAAGTCAGTCACTTCTTGGAGCAGTAAAGTCATATTTAAACCGATTGAGTTTTGTAATCTATTAATATCAATACATTCTGTATAGGGGAAAATAATTTGCAAAAACCTCAAGTAAAAAAATTGCATCAAAATCATTTAAGAATGAAAGAAATCCTTTAGTCTTTACAATAGTATCGGCATCCCACTCATGAGAATTAAGTGTTAAAAATTCGAAAAATTCGACAAGATGATTTCTGTATTCTTTAACTGTGGGGGCTAATCTAGATGTAAAATTCCATCTGGTAGGTGCTACGGAAGGCAATTTTCTGTTAACAAAACCTTGCAATGCCATTTTCCTTTTTGAGGATTGTGAAAAAAATGCCGCCAATGCTGAGAGAGTCTGGAAGAAGTTCCTACACTCTTGGATGTTTGATAATCCTTGCTGCAAGACCAAGTTTAACACGTGAGCGTAGCAGTGCGTAAACAAAGCCTTTGGATAAGCTTCTTGAACTTTACTTTGAAGTCCATTTAATTGCCCACTCATAACTGCAGCCCATCATATGTTTGCCCAACTAATTTACTTTCAATTTTAAATTCGTTAGCAACTTTTTCAACATAATTGAATAGGCCAACAGCAGTTCTGTCTGCACTGACATCGGTAAATCCAATAAATCGTTTAAAAGATATACCCTCCTTAGAGTAACGAAATACGGTAGACAATTGTGATTTTGACATAACATCAGAAGTTTCATTCAGCATAATAGATACGAAAGTAGCTTCATTTATTTCATTCTTTATTTAATCAAGTATAACATCACTTATTGCATAAATGATATCGTTTTGAACAGCTGCAGAAGTTCCACGAAAAACAGTCGATGTCTTTAGATGAATGTCTAATATGGGATCGTAAAGTCTGAGAGTCTCCAAAAATTCTAAATAATTTCCTTTGTTAATAGATTCCTCTGATTCGTTGTGACCTCTCAAAGGAAGCTCTTGTTTACATAAGTAGCAAATTGAGTCAATAAGTCTTTTAAAAATCTCTCGATTTTTTTAAAACTTTTTTGTTATGTTGATTTATATCTGACAAATGTTGAGAGTCAATCATAACATCAATTCTTTGCTTACCAAATAATTTACATTTTACCAAACAATTGACGTGAGCTACAGACCTTTCATGTTTCTGTTTCGCCGATGATAAATGGCTCAAATCTGAAAAGCCATTCTTTGACGAAACACCATTATCATCAGAAAATAATAAACAGCTCCAACAAAATAGTTTATTTAACGCTTTGCAACCCGTAATGCATGAAATTGACTCATAATGTTTAACAGAAAAATGACGAACATATTTATTTTTATTACCTTTGTGATGGCTAATTAACTTCGGTAGTTCAGGTTGTGAGCGTCAATTTTTTATTATTAATAATTTTTCTTCGTGACTTTTTCGAGAAAATTTATTTTCTAAAAGATGTTCAATAATGCAACTACAATCAGCCATATTACCACAAATATAAAAACTAAAACACTTATAACATTAATAATAAATAAATAAATGTATAATTATGAATTACTGAAAACACGCCATTTAATGATGCAAAAGTAAAAATTCAATGCACTTCACAAGTTCACAACTCACAGCATCTGTATTACTAATTGATTTTTTCAATTTAATCTTGCGTTCTTGACACAATGGTAGCCTACTCCGTGTCTACTCGGAATATCAATAATATTTATAAATTTATTTAAGAAATTCATTAATAATTTGAATAATATAATTTTATAATTAGTACAATTAATCATATTAATAAATACAAAATTAACTTTGTAAATAATATAAGAGGAAAATAATTACATCAAAATTATTAATTAAACAGAGAGATATCGTACACACACGGCGGGCGTATGACCAAAAATAATATAGCCTATATATATATATATATATATATATATATATATATATATATATATATATATATATATATATATATATATATATATATATATAATTTAAATATTATATATATATAAAAAAAGACATTAAGATAATTGTATGAAAGAAATCTCGATGCCAGCAAAAGCAATGGGAAAGTTTTTATCATACGTATTATATAGAATGAAAATATTACAGCGAGAGAGCGTGAGTGAAATAATATAGACGCAATGGAAAATAAGACGTTCAAATTTTCGAGAGCACATAAAGTTTCCTTTCTGATATGGTACTATAAAAAATAAGCGAATTGGAAGTTTAAGAGCATTTAAATTTTTAATATTTTATTGAATAATTGTGTACAAAACTATCTTCATTTTAAGAACAAATATTCCGTTATATCTAAAGTGTAATAAAAAAGTAAATAACTTTTATAGGCGTGTGCCCCGCGCGGCGCACACCTAGCACATATGGAGGAAACGCCCCTGTATATATATATATATATATATATATATATATATATATATATATAATAATACATATATATATATATATATATA
>JABUQX010013910.1:0-2500 GCA_015478945.1 Trachelipus rathkii
AAGAGATTATCAGCTAAACATTTTTATGGAGCTATAGAAAATATCGTATTGTTCCACAATTCATACAATCATCTGGATACGTTATTGTCGATGACATTTTTGGCATTAATCCCTGAGGACATACAAACACCGACACAGTTTTAAGTTTTATTAATAATCTTCATAATGATATTAAATTCACAATGAAAAAAGCAACAAATAATAAAATAAACTTTTTAGACGTACTAATAACCTGGAGTATAGATCAACCTCCAAGCTTTGATATTTATAGAAAACCTTCAGCAAATCCATCATACATCCATTGGTTCTCGAATCATGATATATCCACAAAAGCAGCTGTCTTGAGCAACTTGTTTCTTAGAGCCTACAAAATTTGAAACCCGAATACTGGATAAAGAAATTAAAACTATTAAAAATAACTTTCATAGATTAAAATATCCTGATGGTATCATAACAAGATCTTTTACGAAATGCACACACTAAAATTTCTAAAATTAAACCCTAAACCAAAAACTAATTCAAGAATATACTACCAATTCCCAATATACCAAAAAGAGTTATCAAAAGAATATATACCGTATATATTCTTTTAATAACTCTTTTTGGTATATTGGGAATTGGTAGTATTTTCTTGAATTAGTTTTTGGTAGGGTTTAATTTTAGAAATTTAGTTTTTGCATTTCGTAAAGATTTGTTTATGATACCATCAGGATATTTTAATCTATGGAAGTTATTTTTAATAGTTTTAATTTCTTTATCCAGGTTATTCGGGTTTCAAATTTTGTAGGTTCTAAGAAACAAGTTTACACGAGCCGCCACCTGTATATACCGAATACAATTACAGATTGTTAAAATCAAATACTATAATACTTAAATATGCACTAAAACCTAATAATATCAATCGAAGTTAAAAATTCCGGAATATACAAAATAAAATGCAAGAACTGCGAAAATAGTTACATAGGAGAAACCAATAACTTTAAAACCAGGTTCTATCAACATAAATATGATCTGGACTACGACAAACAAACATCATCATTAGTACGTCATAGGCAAAATTTTAACCACGCTATTGATATAAATTCACCAGTCATTGTCAAAAATATACAAAACACAGCCAGAAGGAAATTAATAGAGTCCTTCATTATAAAAAACAGCCCAAAAGGGAGAAACTACAATCGATCTAACTACTAACAAATACTTGAAGGAATCAAAAGCACTTATGAACTTGATCGATAGAACTTAAAAATAGAACGTCATCGTTGTAAATTTTGAAAAACTACCAAGTTGCCAGAAATGAAGATGGGAATGGAGTAGCTAAATTCATATCAACACCAATTCTTTGACATTCAGTCCCTGAAGATGTGAATCCGAGTATGGATCACGAAAGCTCGGCATCTGTTTTTATTTTGTTTCTGTGATTTTAATTAAGTTATGTATTAATAAATATTTTTACTTCCATTTTTGAAAAAAATATTACCTCAAGGGACTTTATCATCAATATATATATATATATATATTATTATATATATCATATATATATATATATATATATATATATATATATATATATATATATATAATATATATATATATATATATATATATATATATATATATATATATATATATATATATATATATATATATATATATCACAAATTTTCAAAATGATTACAACTGTTTTATATAGATAAATACATATTATAATATATATATTATAAATATTTAAATTATATATATATATATATAATATATATATTATAAAAATATATATATAATATATATATATATATATATATATATATATATATATAATCAGCAAATGTTCAAAAAGATAACAGTTGTTATTTTCTTGGAGGTTGGACGGGAAAAATTAATTTCTCCTTAATTATTTTTTAAAATGTATTGTAAATAATTTGGTATACTTGTCTGTCTATGTTGATTATTTGTTGCAGTTAACGCTACAATTTACAATGAAAATTGATTTGTAATAAATTGTAACAAATTGTAATAAATTTCAACAGAAACATTGAAATTTAGATACTACAACAGCATCTTTACAATTTTTTCTCAGGCTCTCTACGCGTCGATGGGGCATTTTAGCGTCTTATTTCAAATCAGGTAATCCTTCTCTTAAAACACTCTGTGAAACTAGATGGTCAGCTCGGGCAGAAGCTTGTAAAAGTCTAAATTGTGATTTTGAAGCCATTAATTCCCGAGAACATATAAACGAAGTTGTGAATGAGATGCCAGTAACTAGAGTAGAAGTAAAGAGGGTTTTGAAAAAAATTAAACTCTTATGAGATGACTTTCATGATTTCAGTGTGGGGATTCATTCTTGGCAGGTTCGATATCGTAAGTGAAAAGTTACAGGGTGAGGAGATGGACGTAGGAACTGTATTTAACTTGTATAACTCTCTCAGCACCTTTTAATCCGAAATGAAAATATCATTATATGTTTTTGAAAACACTAGCAAAGATAAACTTGAAAGCCTTC
>JABUQX010013910.1:7500-15000 GCA_015478945.1 Trachelipus rathkii
TCCTGAATGAGTTTTTGTGGTTTTGAAGACTACTACGGTAATTCTTGGAAGGGCAGCGCCCCCTGGTGGAGAATATCAGAAGAACATGAAGAGTTAAACAACCCAAAGTTTATTAGGTTTTAAAATTGAGATACAATAAAATAAATGGAACGCCTCCCATGGCCGCAGAGAGAGAGAGGAGAGAGAGAGAGAGAGAGAGAGAGAGAGAGAGAGAGAGAGAGAGAGAGGGGGAGAGAGAGGAGAGAGGGGGAGAGGGGAAAGATGATAGAGAGAGAAGAGAGAGAGAGAGAGAGAGAGAGAGAGAAGAGAGAGAGAGAGAGACAGAGAGAGAGAGAGAACAGAGAAAAAAAAAAAAAAAAACAGCGAGACAGAGACAGAGAGAGAAGAGGAGAAGAGAGAAAGAGGAGAGAGAGAGAAGGAGAAGGAGAGAGAGGGAGAGAAGAGAGAAGAGAAGAGAAGAGAGGAGGAGAGTGAGAGAAGAGAGAGAGAGAGAGAGAGAGAGAGAGAGAGAGAGAGAGAGAGAGAGAGGAGAGAGGAGAGAGAGATGAGAATTCACTTTGGTTATAGCGCACCCGACATACACCGAGGGAGCCTTTTTAAATTTGGTGTGGCCTTAATTATACTACCACCATTGATGGAACTTTTTTCTGAGGTTAATCGCAGTAGTTAACTTTTGATACTTTAGGCTTCCCAAAATTCATAAGTCTTGAAGAAACTAGCTCTTAGAATGATGAAAGACTAGAGACGCCGCCATCAAATATGTACAAAGAGTACAATTATCTTATTGTACAGCGTCATTACTTTATGGGGTCTCTTGAACCTTGTATTTCAGATGAATCCGAATGAGGTGCTATTGACAAATCTAAATACAAAAGATTATGTGAAGAATGTTTCAAGATTATGGATAAAACAGATTGATGGAGTAAGCACGAAATCAATAAATTATAAGGGTCAGAGAGTGACCAAAGATCTTTTCAAAGGAAAAGGATAAAGAAAAGAAAAAAAAAGTGCCACGAAGATCACAAAAACAAATGGAGAAAAAGAAGTTGTCAAAATAACGAGGTAATACACATGGAATCTTAAATGGTACATCATGAAGAGTTTGTTGGTCTCAAGAAAGAAGAATGAAGTATTTGTATGCCATGGTGAGAGCTCTTAAGTTAGTTATATGATTAAAGATAATCTTAACTTTATTCCTATTATTCGATAGTAGCAAAAAAATATTTTCATTTTGAAATATTTAATTTTGCTCATGGACTTTAGTAAACTTGCATGGTTTAAGGAGTCTTACACGCAGGTTTTTTTTTTTTAAAATCTTTGTAAAATTTTAAATTACTCTAAATTTTTTACTTACTTCTAAATTTTGGTGCTTAATTTGTAATTTTTATATCAATTAATAATAAACCAAAAAAATATGAATACTTGTGCTTCAATTTATCTTTACAGTTATTCTTTTTATTGTAGTTTTAATTACGGTGAGCCTTATTTGTCTCAGGAACTTATTAGAAACATCTTTTATTGCCAATCAAAATTGGAAGTAATTCGTAAATTTTTTTTTTCAAAAACCCTACCGAGCGTGTTATGGTAAGTCTTCACTATCTTTCGTTTGTTGTTAGTTTTGCGATATTGTGGTACGGCTGCTTCATATAGTTGTCAATTTTTTTTGCGAACAAAGAGGCAGTTGAAAAAGTTTCTCTCCGGTATGTGTAATTGGCTGAAATGGACGCTAAAACTTGGCCACTACAGCAGAACTTTCTACAGAACGAAGATTTTGGTGCAGATAAATGTGTTGGACAAGGCCATAATAGCTGTTCATCTACGGCAGGGAAAGACACCTACGTTCAAAGGATTTTGAAAATGAAGAATAAGAGTAGTTTTTAATTGTGCAAGTCAAAAATTGAACATTGTTGGGAACGATTTTAATTGTTCCACAAATATAGGTAACGAAATGAAAGCAATGCTCTTTATTCCTTACTTGGACTATTTCAGAGTTTCTCTGTAGCAGCAATTAAATTTGCCTACCTTCCTCCCACTGTGGGCTTCACACCCTTTTATAATGTTGGACAGGATAGAGGATCTTAAAGAATAGTAGTTTTTCAGATCATAATTTGAAAATATTTAATAATGATGCTGAACTATGGAACGAACACAGGATAGATGAAAATATAAAAAAATGAAAATAGGAACTAAAATAATTGGAACTAACCAAGATGATAAAAGACACAAAGACTTTCTTCCCAGTTACTAAACATGCTCTGGACATTTCTGTCTCTCAACCGTGCTTAATGGGCACCATTGAAATATTAATAATTTAATACATTGATAAAAGTAAATATTTGACAGGAGATCAACCGCGGTCTGAAAAAGCCTCATTGGACTATGCATAACGAGTGAACACAGTGGGAAAAAATGGTGCTGTAGAAAGGGAAGAAGCTGGCGGAAAGAAATACTTAAGATTTGATGATTCATGAAAATATATAAAATACGTTTGGATAAATTTAGCCGTAATAATTTGCTCGTTTATAATAATAAAAAACAACACGGATTTAGTATACCTTAGTATATTTTCCATAAATTTATAAATATAAATATTTTCTTTAATATTTTTCAAATTTTACAAATAATACTAGCTTAGTTTTTGAAGGTTCTTTAAATTTATATATAATTCGGCAATTGTCAGATTATCGTTTGGTTTTCTTCCGATTTTATAATAAAAAGTAAAACCAAATTATGTGTGGTAAAATAATATTAATTTATGATAAATTTATTTTGCTAAAATTTTAAAACCTAGTAAAAAAGTAATTAATAGTTTCGATTTCCTTTTATGCGAAAGCATCTTTGAAGCATTTCCTGACACAATATTAAACACCTTGATGGAGGAATGATTTTCTTGCCTGAATATATTATGAAGTTCCTAAAGGCAACAGTTGCTTTATCTGTGAAACCAATTTTCATTGACGCAAGTCCTTGGTTATATTCTTAATTCTACTTTTGCTTCGGTTCATTCAACTTCTGTCTTCTTTGGTGAAACCGTCAGATGGACATCTCATTTTTTTTTTTTCCTCTCCGCTCGTTACTTATCCACTATTTGGTCACAGTTTTTTTCAGGACAGGCAAACTTCATGTACACTTTATTCTCTCTTAATGTAGGCCAGTTTTCTTTGCAAGCTATACAGTCGCAATCAAACTTGTATTGGTCGGCGCAAAACTGACTGTCTTGACTCTTTTCCTTGCACGTCGTATGGGGGTTCCATAGCTGTCAGAAGATTTTTTGGTTCTCCATCTTTTCTTATGTATTAATCTGCTCGTACTACAGAATCGCTTACCAATAACATATCTATCATTTGGGTAACCTATTGATTTAATTTTATTAGAAGAACGTAGAGATTGTTTGGGATAATGCCTCCTCCCAGTTCGACGATAACATTAAGATCGTCTATTAGCCAATTCTGTAATAAGCTGTGAAGCATTACATGAGGAACTTTGAAAATGTCTTAATATTAAACTTGCCACAAATATTTCGTCGTCTAAACTTACATCTTTCTTAAAGAAATTTACCACTTTTAGGCATTGCTTTAAAACTGCAATGATAGTCTTTCAATAAAATCGTCATAAACTTCTTTTCTGTGAGTTCGTTACAAGTTAGTAGGTTGTCAATAAATATCATCTGTAAAGTATTTTTCTTCAAGTTAAATTTCATATGCAGAGGTTGAGAATATGATAATTTTGTATCAATCTTTCCAGATTCTCTTAGTGATTTAATCTTCTCCCAAGTTAACAGTAAAAGAATTTCTGGAAAAGGAATATTTTTTTTTAATAGTAATTAAAAAGTCGAAACATAAATTATGAACCAGTTGCTATCTGATTCTAAGCAAACTAAGGCACTACTAGGAAAAATCCGTTTACCGATTTCTTTTGTCGGATATAAATCACAAGGAAGCTAAAGATAATTTTCATTTGCCGTGTCTCATGTACAATGAAATTTTCCTGTTCGGAAACTAAATATACTAAGACTTTTCTATACGAATAGTTAAATGAATTTTATATCCAAGAATTTCTGTGAATCTACATCAACATGAATAAACAGATGTCAAGCGTTTAGCTGTTTTCAAGAGCAATGTAAAATACCACTTCTTGCCGTTTATTAAAGGACACTGTGGAGGTTCAACAATGTGTGTATTTAGGACTTATTCTTATTGTATAAGATTCTTAGAAAAGAGTTCACCACACGCAAGGTCAAATGAGTCATCACTAGCATTATATAACAGTCTTCAAAGGTATACATATGTTCATTAAACCTAATACACCAAGTTTTGGAAAAATGCGACACACGCAAACATTTTTGTTGATATTGCAACAATTGTCCGTTTGATTCATGCTTTTGCTAAACGCTAATAGTTGGTAAGCCTATGACTGTCTATGCTCGTTTTTGTGAATGAAAAATACAATTATAGTAAGAGTTTACTGTGAAGCGTCATGTCGTTTTGACTAGAGTCCAACAACAGTTATGTCCTATTGAAACCAGTAAAAATTCTATGGATCCCATCCATTCCTATTTTTAAATTAAGATAGAATGGATGGGATCTATAGTAATTTTGTTGGAAGGAATGTGTCGATAAATAAGTTATAGTCCACCTAATGACCTTTTTTTATTGCAAATACTCATTCGAATGGTATTTATAATATATGAATATTTTTACATTAAAGCTAAGAATGCTATTTATTTGAAATTAAATAAGGTTTTCTCACAATTGTATTACAAAAACGTTTGACTCTACACTGTTAAAGAATAATGTACCATTTTTAAAAAAAGTTAAACATAAAGTGTATTAATAATTCAATTTTAAAAAAAAAAAAAAATAGTATTCAATATTACTTTAGAAAGTTGTAATTTCTTGAGAATTTAGAATTATTTACGTTAGGAATTCCATGAACTACATCTAATTTTTTTTATAATAATCCTTGCTTTTAACATGAATCTAACAAGTATTTAAAAAAAACTATAAGCTGCAGTCAATTGAGCATTTTAAAACTTACCTGAACACTAAAATTCCCATACTGCCAATACTATTTCACAAAAAATTTAAAATTGACATTCTAAGGAATGAAAACGTTTTGCTTTTCTTAAACATTCCTTGCTGCAAAACCATACCTTGAAATAGTAAATAAAAGAATAACTGAAGAGAGAAGTTGAAATATTCTTTCATATAATTTCATTGCTCTGACTAATTTATCTTACCCGAGAACAAGTATCACATGGAATGGAGGACCTAAATCTTTTATAACAATAATAACAGTGAGTTTCAAAGTTTTCTCTGTTTAAAGCACTCACATAAGGCTTTTCCACCAAAATTACGTCTCCTGTATTTCAATTAAGGAAAAAATATAAAAATATTGATTACTAAATTTATACATTATAAATTACAACATCAATCTAAATTTATTTCTATGCATGTCAATGGTGACAACAAATGTTAAATGATCACCATTTCCTCAGAAATTATATCAAAATAATAGAAACAAACCTGGTTTAATATTTTCTTTTGCATAAAGCCCGTCTGCCAGTTCGCTGTTACTTTTTCCACAGCTTCATGGCACATTTCAAAATTTTATTAATACCATAACTGATTCGAGGCGTGATCAAATTTTCAGTATATTTTTTATCAGAGCCTCCCATATATTTTCCTTCTTTAACATTCTTTAATAAAGAAAAAATGCGCATTTCAGCTCCAGCTTTTGTTGCCTTATCTGCATCACTTTGTTTTAATCCAGCTATCGCTTCATTAAAATAAGTTTCCGCTTTTCTGTTGTCAGCTCTCTTGGCGCAGCAGTACCCTAGAATTTCAAAACTGTTCCACATAACAGAACGATCAGGAGTGATATTTTAAACTTCTATTGGCGTTTCTCTGGCTTCATCTAGTTTCTGCATCAAAAAATTTATCCAGGCCCGTTTCATTAATCTATAAAAGAATATACAAACAAGTTAAAATTTCAAACATGCTAACATAGTTAATACTTTTTACTTAATTTTTTGACAATGTTCCTCAATATGCCTGGTTCTTTCGTGTTACGGACATTTGGCGGAAAATGGCTTAGGTTAGGATTGATCAGGTTAAGTTAGGCTAGGTTAAGTTAGGCTAGGATAGGTTAGGTTTGGCTAGATTAGGCTAGGTAATATATATTTTATCAAGCACTGTTAGGTTTTGAAGGGGTTTGACACCCCCAGAATTTATTTAAAACTAAAAAAAAATTTGATAGGCTATAGAGTCTCTTAATTTTAATTTATAAGAATAAAAATAATAAAGCAAATTATGAGTATGCACTAATAGAGATACGTAAAATATATTTGCTATTCGTGAAGATTTCTTAGATTTAGTGCCTGTTGAAAAGACTAAAAGGAGAATCTCCAGCGGAAGCAGTACTGCGAAGGGTGAAATAAAATGATTTTCTGATTGGTCAACGAGATGAATGTGCAGCAGCAATGAAGTTTTAAGGTTTGAGTACTCAGCATTTATGGGATGAGAAAACCGTGGTGTCTTTTAAAAACTACGCTTGAAGCGTCTTTTTTGGGGACGTGATGGGCTAGTGGTTAGAGCATCCGGCTATTGATAACTCTGCGACTCGGAGGTCAATGTTCGAATCCCGCTGATGGAGAGTAAAATCTCCTGTGACTCATTCATTTAAAATGTTCAAGTTGACGAAAATATCCAGCAGGTTTGTATGTTCATTTCTGTTCACATACACGTGGAGTTCAACATATTGGAAACTTATAGACGCATAGAAAACTGAATATTTTAGGCCACTAAGCGGACAACTATTTTAATAGATAAATAGGAAAAATTTGCTAGAGAAAAAAATGGCCAAAACAAAGGTGGGTAGAAAATATCGATGGATTGTTACGAATTAGAGAAATTATCGAAGCTTATTATGAGCACGAGATAATATAGCAAAATATTAAACCTCCCTTCAAAAATCTCAAATCCTTTGAAATATAAAATAAAATTTTTAAACATTTTGGAAGTTGCAATAAAACATTTGCTTTCTGTTAATGAAGAAATGAAAATACCCCGTGTCAAAATCAATGTAAAATGAAAAGAAAAACTGCAATTCAATTTTTTTATGATTTTTCAAACCAGTTGGAGAGCAAGTTAGAGATCAAGAAGAGTAATAGATTCTTACTTACCAATCTCAGTAAAGTAATTTCGTCGATATGTTTTATACATTTAACGAATTTTTTAAGAAAATTTTATCTATACGATCAAATTTGGATTGTTAACCATTTTATTATCCACCTCACTCACAAGGTGAACTTCGGGAAGATATTTAAATAGTCTGAAAAGGTTCAAAACACTTTCTCAATTCTACAGGAGAGGAAAGACTAAACAGGAAACTGGCTTTAATGAGTGTTCATCATAGGAACACAATATATAATTTTCCTGTTAAAAGAACAAAAGAATAAATTTGTGTATATATATATAATATATATATATATATATATTT
>JABUQX010013910.1:20000-43579 GCA_015478945.1 Trachelipus rathkii
ATTAAAGGGGAACAAACATCCTCCCAATCCTGTGGAACCTCTCCCCTTCTCCAACATAAATTATATAACTAATAAAGCCATTCCTCACCCCTCTGCTCACATCTCGTAGACATTTCCATTACTCACACCATCTAGACCTTTGGATTTCTTTTTTTTTCCTTTAGTTAAAAACCCTAATAATTTCTTCCATTTGTGATTACATATCCATTCCTCACATCTTCCCCCCATCCCCACCTCGTGATTAATCCTCCTCATCTCTCCCACCCAATTTCATTCAATAATCCTCTAAAATTTCCCCACTATTCCCTCACCCTAATCCCCTCTATCATTCCCCTTCCCCTCCCTTAACCCTCTCCCCTAACCCCTTCATCTTCTTCCTTTTTTTATTTACTTCTTTCCAGAATATCTTGCTCCCTGTTTCAAAATTTTCTGTCACTTTTCTTCACCATTCATTATTTGCATTTCTCTTCGCCCTCTCCACCGCCCTCTTTGCTTCCACTCTAATCTTTCTATATTCCTCCCAACTTTCCCTTCTCCTATTCCCCAACCAATTCACATAGACCTCTTTTTTATCTTTTTCACCAACTCTTTCACCTCCTCACTCCACTATTCACTTCCTTTCCTTTTACTTGCTCCCACCTTTTTTACTCCACATATCCTTTGGCCTCTTCACAAATGTCTCTTTTAAACTCTTTCCACTCCTCTTCCATTCCTAATTTCCCGAGTCACTCACGTCTCCAACCTATTCTCATTCCCTTCTAAACATCCCTCTTACACATTGTCTCATCTAATTTTTCCACTTTTTTTTTTTCTATCTCTCTTTTTTTCTTTTTATCTAACCGTTACCGTGCTCCACCAACCCTATAACCTAGCAACACCAAATAAGTGTAGTCAGAATTAATTAATATTATAATAATAATATAATATTAAAATATAATATTAAATAAATAATAATAATATTTAATAATAATAAATAATGATTAATAATAATAATTAATAATTAAGTAAGTGTAATAATATTAATATTAATAATAATAATAATTAAAATAATATTAATATTAATAATAAGAATATTGAAAATTAATATTAATAATAATAAGAATATAATTATTAATTAATATTAATAGTTATAATAATAATAATAATAATAATAATATTAATATTATATTATATAAATATAATATTAATATTAATATTAATATTTATTAATATTAATATATAGTGGTAAAATTTTTGATATTATATTATTAATACTATTTTATAAAGATTCTTAACTAATTTTATGTAATATTAATATAAATGATTAATATTAATATTAATATTAATATTAATATTATATTTAATCATTAATATTAATATTAATATTAATGATTAAATTATTAATATTAAATTTATATTAATATTAAATATTAATAATAAAATTAGATTTATATCAAATAATCATATTAAATTAATATTAAATATAAAACTCTATATTAAATAATAATATTAATAAGTATAATAATAATATAATTATTAATAAATAATACTGTAATATTATAAATAATATAATATTAATAATAATACTGATATTAATCATTATAAAAATTAATAAGTTGGTTTATAATTAATACATATTTAATATTAATAATGATATTTTAATAATATTAATAATTTTATATTATTATAATATCAATTTTATTAATAATATTAATAATATCAAATATTAAATATTAGACTTAAATTAATAGGGTTATGAATAATATTAATATTATAATGATATTAATATTATTAATTAATATAAAACTAATATTTTAATTATCATTTTAAAACATTATTAACTGTAATACTTTTTCTTCTTGTAAATATGTTATTAAGAATATTAATATTATTAATAATTGTTAATCATTATTAAAAATATTAATGTTAGTAATAATATTAATATTGTTAATATATTAATTTATTAAATAATATAATATTATTAATAATATTGATATTATTAATAATATTAGTATCATTAATAATATTATATTTTTAACAAGTCATTAATATTATATAAAAATTTTACATATAATATTAGAATATTTTTATACATTAATCTTATTAATAATTTTTCCATTACAAATAATTTTAATAGTATAATAATATTAATATTATTAATAATATTAATATTATTAAATAAACATTAATATTATGTAATAATATTATATTATTAATAATATATTATTATTAATAAATGATTATTATGAAATAATATTAATTATTATTAATAATATTATTATTATTTAAATAATATTATTATTATTAAATAATATTATTATTATTAATAATATTATTATTATTAATAATATTATATATTAATTAATATTATTATTATTAATAATATTATTTATTATAATATATTATTATTAATTAATAATATTATTATTATTAATATATAGTTATTAATAATAATAGTATAATATTAATAATATGTTATTATTAATAATAGTCAGTGTTAATAATGTTATTATTATAATGAGGTATTTATTTTCAAGATAGTGCTACTACAAATAAGATTATGTATTAGTAATAATATTATGTATTATTTAATAATAATATTAGATTAGTAACGATTATTATATTATAAAAAAATGTTATTAAGTAATATTATTAATTCGTAATAATATTTATAATTATTAATAAAGTTATTATTAATAATAATATTATTAATTATAACAGATATTATTAATTATAATAGGTATTATTAATAATAGTTATTATTGTTATTAATATTGTTCTTATTAATATATTATTCTTATTAATATTATTAATTTATTAATAATATTTATTTCGTATTATAATATTATTCTATTAATAATATTATTCCTTATTAATAATATTATTCATTATTAAGAATATTCTTCTTATTATTAATATATTATTTCTTTATAATATAATATTCTTATTTTAGAATATTAATCTGATAATCGATAAAAATTTTAATTAATGAATATTATTCTTATTAAATAGATATTATCTCTTATTAATGATATATATTTTATTATAATCTATTATTTGTTTTTAATTTTTTTTATTTTTTTAATTATATTATTCTTACGTAAAATATTCATCTTATTAATAATATTATCTTATTAAAATATTATTATATTAATAATATTATGATTGATTAATAATATTATTTTTACTAAGCAAAATATGATTAATAATATTATTATGATTAATAAATATTTATGATTTTTAATTGCGATAGTCAAAAATAATATTATTATGACTTAATAATATGATTATGTATTACATAATTTATTCTAATTAAAAAAAATAATTTGATAATAATATTCTTATGATTAAGAATATAAGATGATGCTTATATGAGTATGAAGAAGAAAAAATTATTAAGGAAGAATATATTAATGATTGAAATAATTAATATATTATGATTCACTAAATATTATTATGATTTAATATATGTATTATGGATTAATAAATTATTATTGATTAATAATCATTATTATGATTAATAATATATATTATTATTATAATATTACCATTATTATTATGATAATTTTAAATAATTAAATTTTATTGTTATTAATTAATATTATTATTATTTTTAGTATTAATTATAAATCATTAATTTTATATTATTATTAAATTTATAATTATTAATTTATGTAATTAGTATTATTGAAATTGTTACTATTATAAATATAATTAAAAGTACTATCATTATATGATAATAATATTATTATGATTAATAATATTAATTATGATTAATAATATTATTATGAATTAATATATTATTATATTAAAAAATTTTAAATATTAAAAATATTAGGATTATTAAACAATATACTTTTATATCAATAATATTAGAGAATATTAATAAGAATTATTATTATTATATATTATTATTATAATAATAATTATTATTATTAATAATATATTATTAATTATTAATATTATGATATTATTATTAATATTATTATTATTATTAATAATTATACTATTATTAAAAATTATTCATTATTAAAAATATTTATCAGAAGGAAAAAAATATTTTATTCTTGTCACAATAAATTATCATTATTAATATTATTATTATTATTAAATATTAATTATTATCTATTAATATTATTATATATTAATATTTTATTATTAATAAATTATCCTGATTATTAATTGCTATTCCAATAATCAATAATATTATTATTAGTAATTTATTATTATTATTAATAATATTATTAATTATATAAATTATTATTATTATTAATATTATTATTTATTATATATTATTTATTATAATATTATATTATTATTAATATTATATTATGATTATTAAATTATTTATGATTATAATAGTTTTTTTCATTAAATATATTATTATGATTAATAATGTATATTATGATTAATTAAATATTATTATGATTACTAATAATAAATTATGGATTAATAATAATTTATTTATGATTAATAATATTATTATTGATAATAATATTATTATGATTAATAATATTATTTATTTTGAAAATATTATTATTATTAATAGATATATATTATTATAATAATATTTATATATTAATAATATTTATCATTATTAATAATTATTAATTATTAATATTATATATATTATAATATTATTTATATATTATTATATTATTATTATATTATAATATATATTAATATTATTTAATTATATTATTATTTATTATTAATATTATTAATTATTATTATATTATTATTATTATAATATTATTTATTTATTTAATATTATTATATTATAATATTATTATTATATTAATATTATTATTATATTAATATTATTATTAATTTATTTTATTAATATTAATACTTATTATTATTATTATTATTTTAATTTATTATTATGGATTATTATTATTATATAATATTATTATTCAATATATTAATATTATTATTAATTTTATTTTAAAGAATATTGACATTTTTTTCTTCTTTAATATTATTATTATTTATTAATATATTATTATATTAATATTATTATTATTATTAATATTATATATTAATTATTAATTAATATTCATTATATTATTATTAAATATATATATTATTATTAAATTATTATTATTATTAATATTATTTATTATATATTAAATTATTATATTATTAATATGTATTATTATTATTATTAAATTATTATATAATAATAATATTATTATATTAATATTATTATTATTATGTATTAATTATTATATATTAATATTATTATTATTATTATTCATTATATTTATTATTAATATTTTATTATTATTAATATTGATTATTAATATTTAATATTATTATTAATATATTAGTATTATAATAATATTATTATTATATAAATATTATATTTTTATTAATATTATTATTATTATTAATATTATTATTATTATTAATATTATTATTATAGATAATATTTATTAATATAATATTATTATGATTAATTAATATTATTATTATTTAATAATGATTATGATTATTATGAAATATATTATTATATTATTAATAAATAATACTAAATAATATAATAATAATAATAATACTAATGCTAATACTAATGATTATAATAATAATATATAATGATAATAATAAGATAATAATAGGATAATAATAATAATTGATAATAATAATGATAATCAAAATAATAATAATAGATTATAATTAATGAATAATAATAATAATAATAATAAAATATTAATGCGTTTATACCACTTATATAATAATGTATAGTGAAAGAATAATATTAACGATAATAATAATAATAATAATAATAATAATTAATATAAATTAATAATAATAAATAATAATAATAATAATAATAATAATAATAATAATAATAATAATATAATAATAAATAATAATAATAATAATGATAATAAATAAATAATAATAAATAATAATAATAATAATAATAATAAAATAATAATAATAATATAATACATAATAATAATAAATAATATAATAAATAATAATAATAATTAATTAATAATAATAATGATTCAAATGGATAATGATAAATGATAATGATAATGATAATGGATAATGATAATGATAATTAGATAATGATAATAGTAATGATAATGATTTTTTTTGTTTTAATGCTAATAGGATGATGATGATAATTATAATGATAATGATAATGATAATGATAATTATAATGATAATGATAATGATAATAATAATAATAAATTAATAATAAATAATAATAATAATACAATAATAATAATAATTAATAAGATAGATTATGATATATGATGATGATGATGATGATAGATGATGATGATGATTGATGATGATTGATGATGATGATGAATGATGATGATGATGATGATGATGATGATTGATGATGATGATGATGATGTGATGATGATGATGATGATGATGAGATGATGATGATGATTGATGATGATTGATGATTGATGATTGATGATGATGATGATGCATGATGGATGATGATGGATGATGATGATGATGATGATTGATGATGATGTGATGATGAATGATGATGATGATGATGATGCCATGATGATGATGATGATGATGATGATGATGATGATGATGATGATGATGATTTGATGATGATGAGGATGATGATGATGTGGATGGATGATGATTATGATGATGATGATGATGATGATGATGATGGATGATGATGATGATGATGATGATGATGATGATGATGGGATGATGATGATGATGATGATGATGATGATGATGAATGATTATACGATGATGATGAATGATGATGATGATGATGATGATGATGAATGATGCATTGATGATGGATGATGAAGTCTTGGGGAGAGAAGATGAGTGATGATGATGATGATTGATGATGTTATGATGATATTGATGATGATTTGATGATGTGATGATGATGATGATGATGATGATGAATGATGATGATGATGATAGATATGATGATGATGATGATGATGATGATGATGATAATAATAATAATATAATATAATAAAATAATAATAATAATAATAATAATGATTAATAATAATAATCATAATAATAAATAATAAATAATATAAATAATAATAATAATCAATAATAATAATATATAATAATAATTATATAATAATAATAATATAATTATATTATAATAATTATATTATATATTAAATATGATAGTAAGTATAATAATAATAATATACTAAAATAATATAAAATTGAGGTAAAGAATAAGTTTGAGGAAATTTTGAATTATAATTGAAAAAAAAAATCATTTAAACATAGTTTATAAAGAGATAATAAATAATAATAAATAAATATAAATAATAATAAAATAATAAATAATAATAAATATAAATAATAAATAATAATAAATTTAATAATAATAATAATAATAAATAATTAAATAATAAATAATAATAAATAATAAATAATAAAATAATAAATAAATAAAAAAATAATAATAATAAATAATAATAAATAATAGATTAAGAATAAATAATAAATAATAATTAAATAATAACATAATAATATAATTAAATAATGAAATTAATTAATAAATAATTAATAATAATTAATTAATAATAATTAACAATATTAATAAATAATAAATCAATAATAAATAATAAAAAATATAATAATAATAAAATAATAAATAATAAATAAAAATAAATAATAAATAACTAATAAATAATAAATAAAATAAATTAAGTAAACAAAATAAATAATAAATAAAATTAATAAATAAATAATAAAAATAATAAATAATAATTAATAATCATAATAAATAATTCATAATTAATAAAATAATAATTAATAATAAATAATAAACTAATAATAAATAATTAAAGAATAATAATAATAAATACATAATAAATAATAAATAATAATAAATAATTAAATAATAAATAATACATAAAAAATAATAAATAATAAAATAATAAATAATATAAATAAAAATAATAATAATAATAAAATAAATAATATTAAAGGAAATAATAGAGAAATAAATATAATAAATAAATAAAGTAATAAAAAAAATTGTGAATAAAATATAATAAAATAAATAATAATAAATAAATAATAATAAATAAAATAATAATAAATAAATAATAATGAAATAAATAATAAATAAATAAATAATAATAAATAAATAAATAAATAAATAAATAATAAAAATAAATAATAATAAATAAATGAAAAAATAAAGAAATAATAATAAATCAAATAATAAATAATAAATTAATAATAAATAAATAAATTAATAAATAAATAAATAAATAGAATAGATAATAAATAAATTAAATAATAATAAATAATAATAGAATATAATAATAATAAATAATAAAATAATAAATAATAAATAATAAATAATAATAATAAATAATAATAATAAATATAATAATAAATAATAATAATAATATATAAGTAATAATAATAATAACAATATAACAATAATAATAAATAATAAATAATAAATAATAAATAATAAATAATAAATAATAAATAATAAATAATAAATAATAAATAATAAATAATAAATAATAAATAATAAATAATAATAATAATAATAATAATAATAATAATAATAATATAATAATAATAATAATAATAAATAATAATATTATTAAATATTTTTATTATTATTATTATTATTTTTTTTATTATTATTATTATTATTATTATTATTATTATTTTTAATTTAATAAAGATATTTTTTCTTCTTACACATAACTAACCTAATTCCCATCGATTTCGTATTTTCACTTGGTGTGAATTGTATACTCCTGTTTATTAGTTTCAATGCACGGGGTAATAACCCTTTATTTGATGGGTGACCGCAATTACTATACTCTTCTAATTTAGTGGCAATACTTTCCGATTTGGAATTCTTTACAGTAATTTCCAAGTTCTTAATTTCTTCAAACTTTAAAACGTATTGTATTCTTTGATAGTCATTGTCGATTTCCTTTTGAGAAAAAAACGTAGATTAATAGTTATAAAGAGGGAGTAACTATTAAATTCTAATAAAATGAATCTTAAATTACTTTGAATTAATTTTTATATTTATAAATGTCTTCCAAAAAAAGTTTGTAAAATAAGCCCTATTAATATGTTATTGCAATTATTGTTAGAACTTCTAATGTTATTTCTTTCCAAAAATTGAAACTCAAAATGATAAAATTTTCATATGTATGAACAACCAATGTCTTATGTAGGACACATTGATATATCCCCACTTTAATTAACATTGGAATAAAATTATTATTCAAATTTTTTTATATTTTTACACAAAAAAAAATTATTTGACTCACATTGGCGGTTCTAATTTAAAGAAAATTTTTATACTTTGAAAATGATTTCAATTTAAGGTACGGGTTAATTCAATATCGTTAATAAATTTTCATCCATTAGACAAATAAAATTTATATATATATATAATATATATTAGATATATATATATATATATAAATATATATATATATATTATATATATATATATATATATATATATATATATATATATATTATATATAATATAATTATTATAATATATTTATATATATATATATATATATATTATATATATAGTTAATAACTTACTAAGAATTCAGCTTTTGTTTTATCCATAAGGTTTAATTCACTAATTCTTTTGCAAAAATCGGTGTACAATATATTGAAATAATCTTGAAAATCTTCAACTTCTCGCAATGGATCAGTTTTCAAGATTTGCTCGCAAAGAGAATTTTTATAATAAACTTTATCAGAACAACTAGACTCATTTGCTTCCGTATCTTCTAAATTATTTTCATGAGATTTTACAGCTTCAACATTTTTTAGTTCATCGGTAGGTAAAACAAAGCATCTTTGAAAAATTTCCTGACATGCTGTTAAACATTTTGATGGAGAAATGATATTCTTGTCTGCATACATTAGGAAATGTTTAACTGCAAAAATTCCTTCATCTTTAGGACCAACTTTCAGTGATATAAGGCCTTGTTTAAATTCTTTAATTCTACATTTGGCTTCCGTCATCAAATTTTCGTGCTTCTCTTCGAAACCGCAAGATGGACAGTTCATATTTTCCTCTCCGTCGTACTCTACTATTTGCTTACAGGCTTTTACAGGACAGGCAAGCTTCATATACACTGGATTTTCTTCAGATGAAGGCCAATTTTCTTTGCAAGCTATACAGTCGCATTCAAACATATATTTGATTCTTAAAACTGTGCGTCTTATGTCTTTTTCCAACTTGTTGAATATAGGACAATAATTGTCAAAAATTTGATCTCCTTTTATTATCATTTTGGTTGCTCGTACTACACAAACTTCACCAATAAAATGTCTAAAAACATTTGGATTACAACTGTGATTTATTAAAGAGATTGTTGGGTAAATACCTTCTCCCAGTTTTATACTATTGACATTTCTCAAGTCGCTTTTCCCAACAATAAATTCTGTTATGCAGAAAGCGTTACATGAGGAACTTTGTAAATGTTTCAATATCAAACTTGCCACAAATATTTCATCGTCTAAACTTACGTTTTTTTTCTTAAAGAAACCTACTTCTTTTAGGCATTAGATTTTAAATAAACGGCAATGATGGTTATTTTTAAATTGGAAAAGCTTCATCTTCTGTGTGTTTGTTACAAGTTTATAGATTGTCAGATAATTATCTGTACAGTATCTTCCTGCCAGTTAAATTCCGTATGCAGAGAGTGAGAATCTGGCAATGTTGTATCAATCCTTCTAGAGTTTCTTAATTTTTTAATATTCTTCCAAGTTAGCCGCAAAAGAATTCTGCAAAAAAATTAATTTATTATAGTTTTTAAAGTAAAAAGATTTGTATGTAAATTCTAATCCTATTTCAACAATCTAAACACTATCGTGAAAGTAGGCTTATGATTTTTTTTGTTGTAGTATAAATCACACGGATGTCAAAAATATATATTTTTTTCATTTGTCAGAGTTTCCTATACAGTAAAACTCAACTTTCCAGTTTTGTTTTTACATGCTAAAGCAGATTCTATAAGAACAGCTAAATGTTGTAGTTTTGATATTCTCAAGACTTCTGAATATGTATTCGACTGTTATCCAAAGAGCTAGGCCGATTCTGTACGAACAATTAAAACTTCAAAATGACACTGTGCAGGTTGGATTTATTGAGAGACTTCTTTTGTTACTGAATATTTTTAGAAAAGAGCGTTCAAACATAGTCAAACAACTCATCTCTTTGCATTACCTAACAGTCTTTGAACGGATAGTTTCATGTTGCACTTGAACACATTTGTAACATTGTTCGTGAGGAATGTAAAGCATCGATGGGTTTTGATTAGTGCTTCTACAACACAGAAGTAGCACTGAAATTGCTTTTCTAGATGAAAACGAAAACTATTTACTTATTCACTAATTTTGCTATCGTCCAAATAACTTGTTTTATCCTTTCGAAATGAAAGTTTTTTTTTTTTTTTTTTTTTTTTTTTTTTTTTTATTGCCGAATCTCGCTCTAAGGTATTTTAACATATGATGAATATTTTTAATTGATAACTTAAAAAGAATTGTTCTACCTTATAATTATTTAATGGTGTTCTTATTTATCCTAAAAACTTTTTAGTCTACATTGATTTACTAGAATAATTATAACCATTTATATTTTTAACACTAACCATAATAAAGTTATATTTAAAGGGAGATTTGTTACGAATTCTAATATCTTTTTTTTTCTTTTTTTTGGTATTTTTAATTCAGTATTACTCTTAAAAGTTTCTATTATCAAAATTAAATCATCCCTGCCATCTTAATGATGGGCCAAACTCCAACTCTCCCTGGAGCCTTAATAGATCAGCTGGAATCCTCCTCCTCCGTGTCTATGAAAACTTGCACTGAAAAATTAAAATTATTCTTAGGACTCCCTCCTGTCTCCAGAATTTTCTGCCAAGAACCCCAAAATATACGTGCCAAAGAGTCTGGAAGATGCAAAATTTGTACTAGTTAAGTTAAAAAGCAACAGCATGGTAGAAGCAAATTAGAACCCGTATATCATGGCCCTTTTCCCATAGTAAAGTTATCTGGTTATAATGTGTACATAAATAAGAATAATCAGGTACAATGTGAAAATTTATTTTACAAAAGCGCATACTTGTTCCTGAGCTTAGATTCCACACTCCTTCTATTTTTGTGTCTGTTGATTTTTGTTTTTTTTTGTTCTTTGTGTTTTTTTTTTTATTTATTTGTGGTTTTTTTTGTCCGTGTGCTCCATTTTTGGAGTTTTCTTGTTGTTTGTTTTTATTTAGTTGTTATTTTTGTTATGTTTTGTTGGAATGTTGCCTTTGCTTTTGTATTTTTTGTTGTTTTTTTTTTGTTTTGTTTTTTTTTTTTTTTTGTTGCTTTTTTTGTTTTTTATTTTTTTTTTTTTATTTTTTTTTTTTCTTTTTTTGTATTTTTTTTTTTTTGTTTGGTGTTTTTTTTTATTACCTTTCGGATATTTTATTTTCTTTTTACTTTTGTGTGTTTTTTTTTTTTTTTTTTTTTTCTTTGTTTTTGTTTTTCTTTTTTGTTTTTTGTTTTTTTTTTTTTTTTTTTTTTGTTGATTTTTTTTTGTTTTTTTTTTTTGTTTTTTGTTTCATTTTTTTCTTTTTCCTTGTTTGTTGTTATTTGTTTTTTTTTTTTTTTTTTTTTTTGTTTTTTTTTCTTTTCGTGTTGTTTGTTTTTTGGCGGTGGAGTGGTAGTGGTGGGTGGTAGGTTGACTGTATGTTTGTCTTTGGGTCTGGTCCTGGCGGTGCTAGGTTCTAGCGAGGCGTGGTGAGTTTGTTGGTGTGGTTTTGGTGAGACCTATGTGTTTTGCGGGGCAATGTGGGTGGACGTGGTGTTGGCCGTTGGGAGGAGTGGGTTTCCGTCTGTTTGGTGCTCCTGATGATTGTGAAGGAGAAAGCATCCAGAGGCGAGTGAAGCGTTGAAGAGTGGATAGAGTAGTCTGGTATAACAGCCAAACGGTCTGGGCGCGGTGAAGAGTGGGTGAGTGGTAAATTGTTGAATGTGAGAGATAAGAATGGTATAGTGAGTAAATGTAATATTTGTAGGTCGAAATTTCATTATGCGTATAAATGTCCTTTAAGAGGTAGTGGTAGAGGTGTGTATGGTGGTGGTCGTAGGGGAAGAGGTTATGGTAGTGTGGATAGTGTTAGTAGAGGTAGAGGTAGAGCAGTAGAACAGGTAGAAGGTAGTGTTATAGTTGGTAGTAAGTATGTAGTTGATGACAAAAACATTTTCTATAGTGAAGAGAGTAGATGGAGGAGAAAGAGATGTGATTTGTGTAGATCGGATGAACATTCGTGGAGAGATTGTAACGTGTATGGAGATTATAGTGAGTTGTTGTGTGTTACAGAGACAGAGAAGGGAGTGACAAGTGGTGTGAACAATGTAGTAAGTAGTAGTGAGAACAATAGTATTGGAGAAAGTGGTGAAAAAGTTGTGGTTCCGGTAAGAGTGTGGACAAGTGATGTTGTTAAAGATGATAAGATTGTGTTTAAAGAAGGGGAAGTGACCGGTAGTGTGGTAAGTAAAGAAGATGTGAGAGTAAAAGAAGATAGTAGTAGTGAAAGTGAAGTAGTAGAAGATGTAGTAGTAAAAGATGTAGAAGATATAGTAGTAGAAGATGTAGTAGTAGAAGATGTAGAAGGAGAAGATGTAGTAGTAGAAATAGAAGTAGAGGTAAATAACGAAGTGAGGGAGGTTGGTGGAATGGTGAAATGTAGTGTAGTAGAAGTAGTAGAAGAAAGTAAGTGTCGTGAAGTGGTAGTGAGTGATGTTATTGGGGAAGTAAAATGTAATAGTGTTGGTGTAACAGTGACATGTAGTGAAGTAGTAGAAAGTAAGTGTAGTGAAGTGGAAGTGAGTGATGTTGTTGTGGAAGTGAAGAGTAATAAGTTGGAAGTAAAAGAGTGCAAAGATGTAAGTGTAGAAAAGGGAGGAATGAGAGAAAAAGGAAAGAAAGGAAAGAAGAGTAAGAAAGGTAAGCGTGGTGCTAAAGTAAAAAATGTAAATGAAGAATGGATGAGACGTAAAGAGGGTGAGCTGTATATGGAGTGGTTGTATAGAGTTTTTGAGCATTTTTCTAGTTATGAAAGTGAAGGGGTAGTGTTAGAAATGTTGTTGTTGAAGTACTGGTATTATCGGGATTCAGAGGTGTCTGATCCTGAGTGAAGTAGTGAGTATGTTTTAGTGTTTGTATGTACAAGTAGTGTAGAAGATGTGGTGACGGGTAGAGTAGTGTTTGTGTTTGTGTTGTTGTGTAGTAAGTAGTAGCTAGTAGTGAGTGGGGTAGTAGAAGTAGGTTGGGTGTAGTAGTAGGAGTGGTTAGAGAGTAGTGTTTAGTGTGTGGGTGTTTTGCAGGTGCGTAGTGGTTGTGCTGGTGGTGTGTTGTAGTGTGTTTTTTGTGCAGTGTTAAGTGTTAGTGGTAAGTGTATGTTGTACAAGACAAGTGAAAGGTGTGGGAGAGGAAAAGGTATACAAGATTGGATAAGTTTTGTATCCTGTTCTTTTCTTGATTGTCTGTGAAGTTATCCTAATGTATTTCGTTCCTTACTGATGCGACTGATGATGAAGAGAAGAGAAAACAGAGGATTCCTGGGTGTTATCCTCCTTTTTCTTATTATTAGTGTATTATCTTTTTCGTGTTTCTTTTCTTTTTCAGGTTAGTTTTTGGTAATTACAGTGTATGGTTTGTGTGTCCTTGTGTATTGTTTACTCTTGCTGTAGTGCAGTTAGTGTGATGGTGCGGTTCGCGCGTGTCCTTCGTTACCTGTACATACCTCGGTTTTAGTTCGTGAGGTGCCCTTTTGTAATGTCCAAATATTGTTAGTGGTGTCTGTAAAAAGGGTAAAAAGTAAAAAATTCTAATGTGGTTACAACAATGATAAAGTAATTTTGTTTGTAAATTGTGCAAAGATTGCTAAGTATCATAGAATACTAGAAGAAAGCAAAGTTTTGTACCGCATTTTGTATTTCCACTCCGATCAAGAGAACATTGGGTAAGTTGAACTTTGTTTGTTTTGTATCTGTCTTGTTACCACTGTATTTTTATATATTATATCTATATATATATATATAAATATATAAATTATATATATAGTATATTATATATATTATTATATATAATATATAATATAAGCATTCATATGAGCATTTTAAAAAACTTACCTGAACACTATAATTCCCATTCTGCCAATACCTTCTTCATATAACAAATTTAAAACGTGACATTCTGATAAGTGGAAACCGTTTTTAGCTTTAGCTTTTTTTAAGCATTCCTCGTTGCAAAACCATACCTTGGAATAACAATAAATAAACGAATCATTGATTAACGAATTTAAAATATTCTTACATATAATTTCATTGCTTTGCCTACTTTATCTTACCCGAGAACAAGTATCACATGGAATGGGGGATTTAAATCTTTTATAACAATAATTGCAGCGAGTTTCAAAAAGGTTTCTCTCTGTTTAAAGCGCTCACATAAGGTTTTTCCACTATTATTACGTCTCCTGAATATAAATTGAGGAAACAAAAATATTTTATTTTTAAATTTATACATTATAATCCAAGCTAAATTTACTTCTATGTATTTCAATTATGTCAACAAATATTAAATATTTCCCCTTCCCTATGAAATTATATTAAAATTACACAAACAAACCTGGTTCTATATCTCTTGTTGCATAAAGCCCCCTGCCAGTTTTTTCTTCTACCTTTACTTCCACTGCATCAGTGGCACATTCCAAAATTTCATTAATACCATAACTGATTGAAGGCGTCATCAAATCTTCAGAATGTTTTTTATTTGAGAGTCTTGTATCCCTTCGTCCTTTAACATACTTTAAAACAGTAGAAATACGATTTTCAGCCTCAATTTTTATTGCGTCATCTGTATCACTTTGGTTTAATCCATTTAATGCTTCATTAAAGAAATTTTCCGCTGTTCTGCAGTCAGCTCTCTTGGCGTAACAATGTCCTAGAATTTCAAAACGTCCACGATAAGCAGAACGATATGATCTTAAGTGAAACATCATAATAAAGTGTGCTTTAGACAGCGGTTTCTTAATTATTTTCTATCTGCAATCATGATTGATTGATTTGCATTATCTATATTATATATGCCTGTAAAGCTTAGCACTCTATATACTATATTATCATTATTATTATTATTATTATTATTATTATTATTATTATGTATTATTATTATCTCTAATAATATTAATTGTTAAAATTTTATCATGTAAGATTCTTAATTTTTATTAATTATATAATATTATTTGAATTGCTTTTTAGTATTATTAATATTTAATTTTAATTTATTTATCATTAATTATATATTTATATTTTTATTAACTTCATTTTATTAATTTATTTTAAATTTATTTATTATCTTTAATTTAATTCTTTTATATATTTATTTATTTATATTAATTTACATTATTTAATTTATCGATTTTATTTAATTTATTAGTTCTCAAATGCTGAATATAATTGAGTGCATCTAAGAGTATATATGCAATTATAATACTCACTCTAGTACTCCATTTATTTATAGTAATCTTATGTAATCTGTTGATATATATTGTTTTATTATTTATTGATATTGAATTATTGTATTATTATTTTATTTTATTTCTATTTTAATCTAAAATATTTCATATTACTCTTTATCTTATTTCTTTTTTATATAATTTATTTTTTAATATTTTAATTTAACTTTCTTATTTAAGTAATCACAATTGATTCATGGCATCTAATAGCTACAATTTTCCTTCCTAATAATTTATTTAATAATATATTATAATAAAATTTAGCATTATTAATATCATATTCATAACAGATAGAAATTCTAAATATTTCCTATGAATAAATTAAAAAAAATTAGTTCATATTTCAATTCACATATTTAGTAATATTTAATAATTGAGAAAAATAATAATTAGATATCTAGAAAGTTATATAAAATAATAATCATTCTAGCAACATACAGTATCACGTCTTTTAAATTTTGTTAATTTTTAAACCAGGCTATTCCACATAAGATTAAATATTAACCATAGATTCAGATCTCACTCTCTCAGAGTTGCTTACACTATACTTACTAACTCTGGTTCTAAATTCTAATGAAATATTTTGTCCTAGGCAAGTTCTCTCTTCGTTGCAGTCTAACATTCTCCTGTGCTATTCTCTTCTCAGACATGTATGAAACTGATTTGGAACTCTCCGCTGTAATGAACACTTCTGGCTTCCCGCGCTGTCGTATATGTCTTTCTTTTAGGATTTCATTCTGTAAACCGAGAATTTCTTTAACTCTGGTCTCTGAGGTGTTTGCCCACACATTCGGGGTCTTGTTTTATTTCCTGTCATCTCTCGTCTTTCTTGCGCAGCCTCGATGCTCTTTGTGGTCAAGAGCTGCAGTTATCTAGCTAGTAGTACATATGCCCAATATTTTATATTGATAAGATATAGTTACTATTACGAATTGGAGAGCATAATATACATTGAGTATTCCACTCGTCTGTTATGATTTTTGTTTCTGTATCAATGTACTCATCTATGATCTTTATTATAATGTTCACTTTGGGTAGTATAGTGTTTACAATATTAACGAACTAGCAGATAAAGGAAAAATTTATATTTAAATAAGTGATAATTATGATATATATATATGATTAATAGTTTATATATATAGTATATATATTAGTATATTATATATGAATAATAATATATATTAAATGATATATATCTGAACTAATTAATTCAATATATATATATATATCTTAATATTATATATATATAATATAATTAATATATTATTTATATATATATTATATAATATTATATATAATATCTATATACTATAATATTGCCTATATAGTTATATAGTATATATATATAATATATATATTAGATATATATATCAGATATCGATATATAATATATATATATAGTATATACTATATAGCGTAGTATATATATATATATTTATATAATATAATATATATATCTATATAGTTATTATATTAATAATTAATTACTATATATATATATATATCTATAATATATTATTATATTAATGTATATATAATATTAGTATTAAGTATATATATAAGTATGTTAATAAGCACTAGATTCGGTAAAAAAAGAAATAATTCGATATTAATATATATTAATTATATAATAGTAGATTAAAATTAAGTATGGTATTAAATATATATATATTAAGTATATATAGTATTAATATTTATTAGTATTAATTAATATAATATTAATATTAGTATATTTATATAATTATATAACTAATTAATAATAATATTAATATATAATATGATATATATATATACTTTATATATATAATTGACTATAGTTTATTCTTTCGTTTACGCTATAAATACATTATTTAATATATATTATATATACCTTACCTTCTCATCTAAATTTATTTAACTTTATTTTGATTTTCTTTTACCATCTCGATGAACAAAATATGAAATTAGACATACAAATATACACCATCATTTTCTATTCTATTATTACATAGTTGCGATTTTTTTTTTGTTTGGTTTATATATTTATATCTATTTTAAATGAAATTCAGTCATTTCTAATATCATTTTTTGTTTTAGTTATTTTGTCATAGCTTAGTACTCCACGCTGTTAACATATTATATTTAATACTTTTTTTAATTAAGGTACAGAATAAAAGCCATACGTACTCATTAAGTAGTTGAGATGGATGTTATACTTAGCACTTCTCATACCATACATCCATATATAAAAAATATGCAAGATATGACAGAAGTGTACATATAATATATATCTACTATACTGAGAGTAAGTAATAACTATATACTGACTCTGATATTTTGTTCAAATTTCTGAGAGAGAGGAGAGAAGAAGAGTAGTAAGTGTATAGTATAAGTATTTTATTTGACAAGTTATTATTATTATATGAGAAGAGAGAGATGAAAGCAGAGAGCCACGAAGTGAGAGAGAGAGGATATTCGAGTTCGCTCATCCTTCCTCAAACACGACTGTTTCACTGGCTTAAACAACATATTCAATTCGCTTTAATCTATAGCCCTCAAAAAGTACATCGTCATACAGGCAAACAAGAATCAAATTTACAAAGAATCCAAAATACTTACCCGTTCAAAGCTAATCACAGGCTGTCGAGAGACCAACTCCCAAGTTTTCACCGCATACCAACCCTAATCTAGAGAAACTAATTAATCATTTCCTTTATATCACACAATTCTAGACGTACAATGTATTTTCGCACTAAATAGTAGTCGTATCGTTAATTTATCTTATAATAATTGACCAGGCATGTCGACCCGACGCAGCATAATTGTCAGCTAACTACAACGAGTGCAAATGAATCACTTATATATACGACGTTTTATATACACATTACACTCTTCCTGCTGGGCTCTACTCTAAATATGGCTTACTATTGAGAAGTTAGGATTTATAAAAGCTTATTCAGAGCTTCTTAACTTCGCCCATTTGGTGTGTATGTGTAAATGGAGCATTCGCTTACTACTTCTCAATAAAACATTCCACGCAAGGCTGATATTTTTTTAAAGTACTCTTATTAAGATAAAGATCTGTAAATTAAAAATTTCTCGCCTCTCCACAAACACACTGATAGAAATTATCTCCATTATAGAATACTCTACTGATAACACTCTACACTTCAATCTAAATTGTAAATTGTCACAATTCATCTAATATCATAATATCTAAGCTTAAATTGATTTTGAGGTGCATTACACTATGAATCTACAGAATCTATTAAGGAAATGATCTCAGACCAGTGTTTCAACTTTGCAATAGGGATCTCGCTAACTTACTCTTGCAGAGATATATTTGATCTTAATATATGAGAGAGGTCTAATACTAATTATAATAATTAGGTATCATCTCATCCTTTCTTAAGAAATTATTATTGCGCCACCTCGTACCGGCCCAGATGCATAAATACAGTAGCGAAACAACTTTCATGTGTATAAAGCTGACCAAATCCCTATAACATTAGGAAGGGCATCTTTATGGGAAACGATTTGTGTCAAAATGATAATGGCCGACAGTAATTAAATCTATAACATCAATGGAGCCTTTAAGATTATCCTTGTTAATAGTTTCTTTTTGATCAATCATGCACTCTAATAAATCTTTGAATCAATCTAACGATATACTAGTCTTTCTTGCACATATAATGACTAATATAGTAACTCTAATAGGTTGCACTGTACAAATATATACTTATATACAATAGTATAATAATTCAAAAATAGTATTAAATAAGTACTACTAATAACATCAAATATAATATATATAAAAAGTACAAATAGATAATGATATTAATGACTAACCTCAATAAGACATAAACAATAAGATCTTATTAATTAATTTATTATATATTTATAGTTCAATATAAGGTTATCAGATCAAATATAGATAGACTTAAATAATAAAATATATGTTAATTTTCTGATGAGTGGTCTTAAGCAAATAATTACATAGCCTCTGCAAGTTTGTGTCAGTTGTTATTTAATTAACTTCCTCAGATGATACACACCCAAACCATGCCATAGGCTCTACATATATTTTTAATAAAATTCTTTCTCTAAAAGTTGTGCTTGCACTGTGATTTCTTAAGATAGCAATTGCAACAACCGTCTGTGCGCAAAGCCATTCCAACACAATTAGACACAACATTTCGTTAGATGGCTTTCTGTCCATAGTCTGTCCCGCCTCGGATTTTGCTTTTACTCACGTGATAGTACGATATACAATATGATAACGTATTATTTACTCACTTTCGTCGTCTATGTTATAGAATGGGGCTGTTGCGCTATCTAAAAAATTTGGAGTACTTTTGTTGACTTATGCTGGCTCCTTCAGCTTTATGAAAATCTTGCGAAGTCTCGAGGCAGCCGCAAAGATATATCAGCACACGTATGTGCCTTCTATGCAATCATCTGATGGCGACTTAAACATAGTAATAGCGATTGCATATAAATGTATTTAAATCAATTAAATACATTTATAACCTATGTGTTTAAATCAATTTAATCTTGTTAACCTTGATGTGTGATAGTGTGGCAAAATACTTATGTCTACACAGAGACGCAGGAAAGAAAATTAATAAAGATAGAATTATATATATATAGTATATCACACTCCAATTATCTCTACATGGCCTGAAACATTATGTTTTTATATAACTACATGTAGGCTCTTATTAATAATCATTCTACTACTTGCGTCTTGTAAACGCCGAATTGTGATATTTATCACACCTTTGCATCTTATTGTATTGTATTTCCTATTGGCTTATCCAACCTGGATTAGTACTTAACTTTCAATTTATACTTATATGGGATTGAGTAAATACTACATCACCTATAATTACTTATTTCCTAGGGAGGTGACCTAAGTCTTACTAAGGCTAAAATGCTCAAGCTAATCCTCACTAATTTATGATTGGGTAGTGTTATAATGATATAATATATATATATATAATATTACGGTATATATATAGTATATATATATATATATATATATATATATATATATATATATTATATATATATATATATATATAAATATAATATATATATATATATATAATATATAATATATTATATGGTATATATATATATATATATATATATAATAGTATATATAATATATATATATATATATATATAATATATATATATATACTTATATATATTATATAAATACATATATATATATATATATATATATAATATTAGGCTTATATATATATATATATATTATATATTATTATATATAGGTATATATATACACATATGTAAAATAAAGACAGTGTTTAAATATGGCGTATTATATATATATATATATAATATATATATATATAATATTATATATTATACTTAAGTTTATATTATGATAATTATATATATATATATTATATATAAATATATATATGATATTATATAAATATGGTTCAATTCTCAGAACTTTAATCAACCATGGCTCACAACCTCAACAGTTCTGGTACGCCCTTCAAGACCTCATTCCATGAGCAACAGAATCAACATTACAAAAGAAGTCAAAATACTACTTGCGAAACTACACAGGCTGGTGAAAAACCGTGCACACTCCAGTTCTATCATCTCCACGAACAGAAACAAAAAAATTCTTTCCATTTAGGATCATTTGGACATAATAGGAACGCAATTCTATGCCAAGGCTGTCGACCCGACCCACCTATGCCATAACTACCTACAAGATCACACTATACATCGTTTAAACTTCCCTCCCTCCTCTGCTACCCTCTATTACAACAAACACTTCAGAACCATCCCCCTCCACCAAACAACACATCTCTCATAAAACATATCCATACATATTTTACACAACAATACCTCAACAATCGCCCCCGGAAATATCACCAACACAAAATACACACCCACAAGAAATGCAAATCTCACTATCTAGATTAAGATCTGGGCATCACCCAGACCTCAAGGAATACAGACCCAGGTTTCAACTTCAAGCCGCAACTCTGACGAAGATGCCTAATAGAGGCTGAAACAACCGATCACCTCCTTCTAAGATGCCCCCTTCTCACCCCCTATAGAACACTTCATCAAATTCCTACCTGAGAGACTTTAGAACATTAGCAATAAAGAGACAGTAAGAAACCACATGGGCCTATCGATACTGTCCAAGTCAACCTAATAGAATCAATCACGAAATATGCTCTTGCAAATCCACATAGCACTCTAGGGCCTGTCAATAACTTACATAGTTACACAAAGTCTACAACTAAAAAAAACAATATTTAAAGTACATGCTAACAGCACTACAAGCTTTAATAATTTTTTTATAGTCATAACATGCAGTTTAACCTTAATAACTACTGTAACTAAAAACTCTCCAATTTGGCTTAGTCAAAATATACTCTATGATACCCAAACCATCCATATACCTATCTAATACTTTCTTAAATGTTGCAATCGAGTTGCACTGAACAACCTCCTGTGGCAAACCATTCCAAAAATTAACAACCTTGTTAATTTTCTTCCTGTGCCCGCTGGTCCCCCCTCCGTGGTCTACTATGAAGAATTTATTGGTCTTCATGTTATCAATAGATGTAAGTATTTTGTAGACTTGTATTATGTCCCCTCTGAGAAATTGGAATTCTACAGAAAACATCCCTAACTCCTTCAGCCTCTCCTCATCATAGCTCTTGACCTCAAAGCCAGAAATCATCGTTGTTGCTCTACATCGTGATCGCATATGTCTTTCCTTATAAATAAAGGGGCCCAAACTTGTGTTCACAATACTCTAAAACTGGGCCTAAACATAGCCTTTTTATAAGACAGTTTGTCTTATAACTTCCTATGCTCTTGTAAACGTACCATTGCGATTTGATACATACCTAAGCATCTTAATTAGCTTTATTCTTTGCTTCCAAACACTGATTAGCTACTTTCAATTTACTGCTTGTAACCACACCTAAATCTTTTTCCTGGTCCACAGTCTCAAGCCAAATCTCAAGCTAATCCCCATTTATTTGGTAGTTA
>JABUQX010013911.1:2500-10000 GCA_015478945.1 Trachelipus rathkii
TTGTCTGTTGTTGTTGGGATTGTTATGTGTAGTGTTATGCTGTTGACACTGCCATTGATATGGAGTGGAGGTACAAAAGACAACTAGATCATTGGTTAGTCTTATCTAAGTTTACTGAAGGAGTAGTGCTGCCTGTGGAAAATAGTTGGTCGAATGTTTTGTTGGGAAGAAGTCTTCAGGAATGCGATCATCAATGAAATGGTCTTCTGCTCAATTTCAATTGGCACCGTAGATATGGTCATATTCTTAAGTAGATAGAAGGGTAGTCTCTGTGCCACATGTTAGCTTTGTTTCGACAATAAACTCTTGAATAACGCCGTCTCATTTTTCTCGTAGGCATGATAAATGACTGCCTTTTTCAAAGGTAAACTGGTTTGAGTATGAGTTCCTGGAGACGGAGATAAGGTCGACGACGCCTGTGGTGAGCTAAAGGAACAGACTTCTCTGAATGTTTGTTTTTTCCCAGGTTGGTATTAGCTCTAGGATACGCGGAACATGTTTGGGAAAGGATGGAGTGGAAAACATTAGGTTTCACTTTATCCTAGCTATAAGATTTCTATCTGTTTTTACGAAAGGGATGGTCTCGGTACTACTGTGTCCGGCAGGCATCTTTGTTTCTTCATTCAGATAAAGGTGTCCTTCTTCTTGAGTGCTTGAGAGAGAGTCGTCTTCTTCTTGAGTCTTGAGAGGGTGTTACTTTATCTTGGGTCACAATTATATAGTGAAGGGATTTGTAAGTTATACTTTCATCTTATTCTTGCCACTGCACAAGGTAGTTGTTGAATTTTTTAAAGTTCCAAGATAAAAACATGCTCTTTACATTGGTTGCCCTTTAATAGACAGATACTACTTCATGCAGCTTTCCTCTGTTTATGGTCGCTTCTTTCTCCTCACAGAAGCTATGTATGAGCCTAGTATATATGTGGGGCTAAATGAAAGCCAGCCAGCAAAGTTACGTCATTAACATTTTTAATAGTTATCTTTATAGTAATGTGTATTACAACGATTGCATGTATTCTGTTTTTTTGTAATTTTATAAACCGTGGTTTTATTATATACACACAGTGCGTTGCAATGTAACGATTCGCAGAAATGTTTTCTTCAAATAAAAATATTATATCTTTTGTTGCTATGTATAACAACTGGAATAGTGAAGTTTTAAGAATAGCTCATTTATGTGTTTTTATGAAAGTCAGATGGACATTTAAGAAGGGAGAGGGAAGAGGGAGAGGGAGAGAGGGAGAAGAAGAAGGCAGAGATTAATTTCTTCGATACATAAAGAAAGAAAAACACTACAATAATCACACAAATATCATATCTTTATAAAGGAAGCATCGTATAAAAATAAGTATATCTTATACTACATATATTCAAAAAAATAAAATTATGTGAGAACGGACATGGAGGAGGAAATTTGGCAAACTAAGAATTTTTGGCCAAAGAAAAGCTGAAAATATTTTGGAGGGAATTTTTTGGCCGAAAATGCATCATATTTCGAATAAACACATTTCGAAAGTAAACCTCCTTATTTGGAGGCAAATGTTAAACAACTTTTAAAAAATACATTCAAATCCATATATTCTTAGATATTTATATGACATTTCAGACAACATTATTTTAATAGTATTCGCACTCACACCACACAACACAATATATTATATATATACTATATATATATAATTTTATATATACTATATAATATATAGTATATATATATTATATATATATATATTATTATATATATTATAATATATATATATTATTAATACTATTATATATATATTATATATTATATCTATATAAATGGTGTTTGCATCGGGAAAGGAAAATTTTAGAGGTGATTATTATCGAACTATCCAAAATAAAATTTCTCATATATACTGTGGTATATTTTTCAGAGGGTTGTGGGTTGTGATACAACGTCTTAGTTATAATGGTATCGTAATGATTTTACTCACTCTTATAACGCATTTACCGTTGGCATATAAAATTGTAAATTTTACCATAAATTATTTCCAGCTTGTTCCTTCATAATAAAATATTAGTTATACATTTCTAAACTATCATAATTTACTTGAATTTTTGTATAATGGACTGCAGTTGTAATCATAGATTTTAGGGTGATATTATGGACTTCTCTCGTAAAACAAATTCTAAGACACGTGTAAATTTTCAATGGTTGTGGAGATTGGAAAAAATCATAATATCTCAAAAAGTTGTCATAATGAAATAAAGTGGCTTATTCGATTTACATTTATTTAATGTATGTAAATCAATAGGTAATACTTTTATACATTGCAATACGTTAGAGATAATGATTCAAAACTCACATGCGGCTTCAAATACACATAAATCTCAGATCTTCTCCTGCTAACTGTCTTGTAGCTTTACGGTAATTTTAATTTAGTTGTTTCTTCTTATTGGTTTGTATTGGTGTGGCGCTGGATGGTTCGCAGAAGAGTAGTGGATGAGTGATTATATATATATATATTATATATATATATATATATTAATATATATAATATATTTATATAATTATATATATATATTATATATTAGTATATAGATTATTATATATATATATATATATAATATAAGTAGTAGTATATATATATATATATATAATATATATACTATTATATATACTTATATTATATTATATATATATATATATATACTATATTTATATATATTATATATATTATTATATAATATAATAGCTATATATATATATATATATATATATAGTAGATAATATAATTATATATATATATATTCATAATATATATACTATATATTATATATCTATATATATTATATATGAGTATATTATATATATATTAATATATATATATATTATATATAATTAGTATTATCTATATGATAGGAAGAGGATCCAATTCTTCTCTTGTGTTTTTCGGCTTTATTTCGCTTGTTATCTGCTGGTGCTTACTCAGTTTCTCTCTTCTATACCATCCCATAGAAAACAAGTCATACTGTGCGAGATCTGTACACATTGAATTGTTATAATGAAGCGGGTGACTTACTGTGACGAATCACATAAAGTATCAAAGGTGGTGAGTGTTTGAATGTAAATTTAGATGCTGAGTCACTCTTGACGGGTGATTTAGATATTGATTGATTCAGTGGGATGGCTAGCCCTCGGTGTGCTTTGGGTCGTACGGGAAAAAGATTAAGTATATATCGGTTGTATGCGTGGTGCTGGGAAGATGCAAGAAACATCCTTTCCATATATACTGGACACATAGTATTATAGTAATTAGATGTTCCTAACTATACATGGGCACTTGTGCAGGGTTGTGGTAAGAAAATGTATGTATCGGCAAAATGAAGTAGGTGCTTCACAATGCAGCGTGATGTTAGTGTGATAAGTACCGGTGTGGGTGTCAAGTTTCTATTGGAGGTTGTTTGGAAGGCGTTGTTTCGTTGGTTCACGTCACCACACAACCCACATTTACAAGAACAAGTCGAATGCATGAAAATTGTGATTCCACATGACATGTTGGATTTTATTGACCTTATATGAGTTTATGGATGTTGTGATATCAATACCCACGAAGTGAACGTAGACTTCATTGTGCTAACAGATAAAATAGTGTTATTTCAGGTGACTTACGCACTATCGCGCGACAATTCCAAGTCGTTTAGAATTCATCTCTGCTTTAAGTTGTTGCACATGCGTCTGCTATAGATAAAACTGGATACACAGCAATAACTTTATGACGTAATGTTTTCAAGCGTATTACTCTTTGGTATGAATGGATCAGTGGACATGTTTAGGAATGTAATCGGGGTATTAACATAATTGTAGTGTTTACATTCATGGCTGAAGAGAACATGAGATTATCTCAACTTCATGCGCATTTATTATTCATAGGCAACGTTCAGAAGGAATATACTTACTTGGAAATGCAACCTGTTCTCATGCAATTTGCTGTAAACCCCGCTAAATACTCTTAAAATAGCAGCATTCTGCAGTTGGGAACCATCTACGGTTTTCCTAAAGCAGTAAGCAGTATTCCCATTAAAAAAACAGTAAAAAAAATACCACCCACGTTGGCATATTCGAGAGTATGTAAAAAGATGCGTCATTTTATAAACAATGGTGTAAACTCGAAACAAAGTATAGTCACTAGTATAGGCAATTCAATTAAATCGCATTCATAAAAGGAAATAGTGTTTTATGGAATATCCAGTTAAATAATTGTGGTAATTTAAATTTTTTTTTTATGTCAGGTAAATGTTTATAATAGGGTTAAGATCTACACGCCCTATAACTAAACGGTTTTGTACACTACACATGGAAAATAGAAACACAATGTTTATGAGAACATTTTTTAATGTCGGAAAGTCCTACTATGACTAAATTATTTCTCTCTTTTCCTCATGATACACCTGCAAATATTTATATATTATTAATATATCATATATATATATATACTATATATTATATATATCTATTAATATATATATATATTAATATTACAATATATAATATATATATATATATATATATATAAATATATATATATCTAACTTATATATATATATATTCATAACTTATATATATTATAATATACTTATATAATATTGTAACGATTGGAAACATGTCTCGTTTGAAATCTTGCTTAGAGATGTCATTATATCCAAGATGTCTGATTATCCTCCTAAAGAGCAATAGTGGCAGCGAATAGGTCTTTCCATATGGTTATATAATATTATATATTATATATATCTAGTATATATATAATATATATATATATAGTATATATATATTATATAATATATATATTATATTCGTTAAAGCAAATATTCTTTAATGATGCAAAATGCATAATAATAGCAATGCTAATGATATTTATTATTGTATGGTTCTGGCTTCACTTAGAAATTAAACGTTTGATAGGCTAATTTTTTATTATTATTAATTATTTTATTATTATTATTATTATATTATTCATTTATTATTATATTACTATATAAGAGTAATCTTTCGATTTTTATGTGTTAAATAATTTTTGAAGACATTAAAATTAAAATAGAAATATGTATTCATAAGTTTTATGTATATTATTGAATGAGGGGAAAAGACACAATGCTTATTATTTATCTTTAACTTATACTTTCTAGAAAGTCGTGTGACTGCGCAAATTTCATATAACATATCGTTGCATCTTTAGATCGAATTCATGAAGAGTTTACGTAATTTTTTTTTATTTTATTCACATGAAACGTTGTCAAATGGTCTGCCACTCTTCTAAACAATAGTAAATGATATGCATGAGTCTTCTTGTTTGATTTACTAGTACTACATAATACTATATATATCATATATTACCTATATATCATATACTACATCATTATAATATCAACTACTTATCTACCTATATACACTCACACCTTATAATTATACTATATATTATATATAAATATATACTACTCATATAATACTATATAATATTATATTACTATATTATATATATCCATAATATATATTCCCATATAAATCATCATATAATTCATCAAATATTATATACATATACTACTTATACGTATATATACTCCACTATACTACAATCTACCTATATATATACTTATATTATATACTTCACTATATATTATATCCACTATACACTATATATATTACCTCCAATATATATACTACTATATTATACATCCTTATATACTATACTATACCTCTACACCTATACTCCTATATCTAATATATCTTCCATATCGTCTCCTGTTGCGAAACTTTGTACCTTATTTGGCCTTAAGAATCGTATTTAAGCGTGTAAAATATCCTAGAGCTATAAAATAGTATGATGACTTTCACGTTGTGAGAGAAGACTCTTGACTCCTGCACTCTCTCATGCGGTGTTCTAGATGTGTTGGCTGGTTAATATATGTGGCCATCATTCTTTATTTTTTCTTCGTCGAGTAGAATTTAACCCCGTGTATATATGTCGTCTCGCAATTAAGAGGTAGTATATCTGTTACCCCAACCACCATCTCACCACCCAGCAAAGTGTCATATCCCTGTGAATTCATATATTTTCGATTCTTACAATAATTTTGGTGTTTAAATTGCAAATTTGATTTATATCATTAAAGCGTTTTCTCTTGATGAAATATATTTCAATGTATTTAATTTGTCATTAACTCACGTGTTAAATTATTCTAGCACAGGGTAATAATTACTTAAATGGCAGATTCTTAGTATTTTAGACTTTAACAAGGTGTAATTGGGTCTTTCTGGACATATTAGAAGACGCTAAGTGACTGTAATTACATATTTATTATTTTCGTTGGTCACACATGTATCTTTACTTATATTCATATTCTGGTCTTTCAAATTCTGATAAGCTAAATATTTGCAAGTTCACTTTTCGGCATCATTATTGAAAAGTTTGGAAAATCATTTTTGTCTCTAATGTAATTTACAATTAGAAAATTATTATTCGTCAATAATCAATTCTTATAATTGAAAAGTTTAAGTTCGTAAGTTTATATACATAAATGTTTGGTTCAGTATTTAGATAATAAATTTATCTATGCAGAGAACCTGATATTTATGTTAATATTTCAGCCCGCTCTCTTTTCTTAATACTTTTGCTTGGTCCGCTAAATTATCAACGACTATGATCTTCCTAAAATTGCGACTATATTATTCTAAGACCCTGAGGGATGATAATACTGAAACAAAACCCGAGGCTTTACTTTTACCTTATATTAAAAGCTTTTTGCATGATTATAATATACGTTTGACTGGATTTATTTTACGTGATAATAAGTGTTTTTTTTTCCATAATTTTTTACTTTACGCATTTATTATATATACACCCCTTGTCAAATTGTGTTTAGTGATATTTTATAATATATTGGCTTGGCTATAATAATTTAAGTGCCTTATATTTCACAACATATCGGTTCTTTGTTTGGAATACTATTCTAAATGATTTTACTTAATGTACTCCCACTATTACTCCTCACTGTGTATCTGTCACTACCTACTATACTGTGTTAATCTAGTCAGTATATATTCGATATATATATAAATACTATACTACTATACTATATACTATAGTATCTACTAATACTATATATGATAATATATATATAATTATATAAATATATACTATACTAACTGTCTAGATATATATTTATATATATATATATATTATATAGTATACATATATTATATTATAATATATATTACTAATATAACTATATAATTAATATTATACCTACTATATACTATCTATATATTATATATATATATATACATATAATATATATATATATTCTACATATATAATATATATATATATATAATATATACTATATAATATATATCTATTTATATATATATATTTATATATATATATATATATATTATATATATATATACATATAATATAATATATATTATATATACGATATATTATTATATATATATATAATTATATATTATATATA